>JAHZMV010005809.1:0-31597 GCA_027743765.1 Coecobrya sp. COE2
CCTTTTCAAGAGAAGAACAAGCTTTTATGCGAAAGGACTTTACCCATTATCGCTCACCATCAAGAATGGACTTTGAACCTCGTAACTGGATAAAACCCACTCTCATGTTCTTCTTGCTTCTGCATCCATTCCTTGCTGGAGACAGTACGTGGATGCATGAAATGTTTTGAGGAAAGAGACGAAGTGAAAAACTCAACCAGTAAAGGAACTAATACCAATCATAATGGACAAACGTCACTCACGGAAAATAATGATAATAATGAAAAGTATGGTTAGCGTCCTACCTTGTAATGAATATAAAAAATAATTAATTCAACAGGCAGTCCTAACTGACTGACAATGAGTATAGGCTAAGAAAAATAATCGGAATTGTATTAATTACACAGCTGCTGGGTTATATATAATTTAGAAAATATTTTGTATAAAAAATTAGAAAAATCTCTACAATTTGCATTTTCATACGGTTGCTTTGGTCATACATAATGTACTCTTGCTGTGTCGGTAAGTATACTTATACCACAAAACGTAGTCAGAGATCGATGGCCTCTGAAATGAGATTTTGAACCCTTTACAATAAGGTGGTTTTCATTTTCATCCCGATCTTTTTTCTTTCCGATTTAATTTTTTGATAAGGTTTCAAACTTCATATTTTGGTCGAAAGACCCCTCACAGCATGATCTATATTCAAACGGTATCAGTTACCGAATCGTCCACTTACAAGCTTCAACATTTATGTAACGGTTCTGTGATCTTCAGCGCTATAAAATATACTGAAATTTGTATAGCTATTTGTAATACAAAAACAAAACTATAAAAGTTAAACGATTCTTCCATTAATGACTTCAACTAACCAGTGGTCTGTATAAATTCAAAATCTTATTTCCTTTATAATAGAAGGCTTGATTGCATTCACCTTTCAATTGCTTTTTATTACCAACTTGCTATTTACAAGGGTATTTGAATTCTAGGGAAGGATGCACTAATATAGATCTGTCCATCTATGTGCATTAGAAGTTTCGAAATAGACATAGCGTAACAGTAGAATAACTGTCCTAAAAAGTTAGGGTGCTTTCAGAAACCAATGTCATCGCTGATGGCATGAAATAATATGCTGTTTTGGAAAATGTAGTGAAAATATTTTTGATGTTTTTGACAAAGATTGATTTGGTCAGTGAAAGAAGGACATCGATTAAACGAGCAAAATGGAATGCTGATTATTATTACAGTTTGAGTTACATCCACAAACTGTAATAATAATCAACTCTTTAAAATATCTATTTTAAACTACATTCTACTTGCAGCTACGTAAGCAATAAGGGCAAATCAATATATGTCACATAACCACAAAAAATCAAGCTGCTGCATTCTCCGAGTGTTTCTGCTTTCCACGTGTCTACCCATGGCCTTGAAGAAGAAAGTGGACTCGTAATTTCAATGTCATGTTCTAATAAATTTCTTTAATGTTTTAGGCTGTTTTTTCTTCTTCTTTTTTACCGTTGTTATTTTCACTTTTCCTTTTTAGTTCTAAAAACCCAAAATATCCCCAATAATGGTTCATCTTTTTTTCGTTACTGCCCATTTACACTGATTTTCCCGTTTTTATAATACAATAACTACTTAATGTACGCAGTATAAATCCTTAAAAGACAGAACACACTATGTGTATATGTGAGAGCGTTTTTTACGTACATGACGAATATTATTAGCCATCCAATTGTACACTAACATTTCACACATATTATATTGCATTATTCCACTCAAACGTATAAATATGTGACTTCTTCCGCAAAATGTGACTCCCTAGATTCCTTTTGCTTTCATAAATGCTTAATGTGCTGGAATAATGACTGTGTGGTAGAAACGCTGCATGAGAGTAAAAATCAGGCAATAATATTTTGATCTTGAATGGTTTTCCGAACGTAGCAAAACAGTCGCAGTGACCACTGGATGCATTTCTACACATTTGTAGCATATTGTGAAGTGAGCTGTGCTGTTCTTCTACCAAAGTTAACTAATGCGCTATTGTCAAAGTGCATTATTGCACTTTTGTATATTACATACCTAGCGGCTTTATATCTACTGTACACAACTTGTATGGAAGGAAAGAAAACCTTGTCCAAAAATATATTAAAGTCTGAATGAAGGGGAAGAAATAAAAAAACTGAGACAACTGCAAATAATAATGATAAAAATAATGAGGGAAGCAATGAAATGGCGTAATATTACACTCATTCCAATAACAGAACAGAGTCATAAGTCGTGGTCTTGGTCACATCAGTTCACATTTTTATCACTTTCCTCTCGGTTTCGTCGTATTGTAAGAGGAGAATCAGGGAAAAACGATGAGGGTGGCTTTTTTACTATTTAGCTTCTCTACTTCACATATCGTGAAAAATAATGCTTTTTCTTGCCATATTTATATCGTGACAGGATGGATACAAGCATTTACGTACAAGCCATGCATAAAGACAGTTTCGGATTTTTGTTCGTGGAGGGATGATGCAGATGATGTAGTAGCGAGTGCATTAGTAAATTGCAGAAGCAAACACCACTACTACTAATGCTCCCATATGTGTTCCGCCAACCAACAAATCAAATTGCTGACTACTGTTGCTTTCTTGCAACTCCTACTTTCATTTACGCCACACAAGGTTGACTAATGTGTAAGGGTATTAGTGATTAGTGATGCAGTGCGATCATAAAAACGGCAGAAGCGTGTGCGTTTCTGTATTTTGTACGTAAACGTAAAGCACAAGGGAATTCATTAGAAATGATGGCGATGGTGTAAAAAAGAGCAAAAAAGGCACACAAGTCAAGTAGTTCATTGCAATAAGAGTGCTTTAGTTAAAATAATCCAGACCGACAGAAGAAACCGACCGAATGTGAGGAGAGAGTCTAGAAAAGAAAGTACTTTGGATTCACACAGTCTCATTGATACAGGGTCATTAGTGCAGACCAAAAAGAGTGCTCTTGAGACGAGACAAGAGGGTGACCATGCTGTGCCATTATTTCTTTTTCAAAAACAATTTCAAAGAGAAAAAAGCTCCAATTACTTTACAGTAAATTAAAGTAGCATGGAAGTGGCAGTATTATAAGATGGTGTACATTTTTTAGTCTGCATATTTTCGATAACAATGTAATCTGTAAATTAAGCTTGTATTTCCCATTCTTTTCTTTCTAGCTTGTTCCAGTATGCACTGTACGGTCATATTGATCGGTTCTTGTACATTTTGTTACAGGTGTGACTGAATTCCCATTGTTAAACTCTTGTACGAATTTGTGGAAAAAGTGATACAATATTGGTATCCAACATGTAGTTAAATTGATGTAACGGAATAATGTGCAAATATGCTGTACCTGTACCATGCCCAATTGTAAAATTACTTTTTACAGCACAATTCATTTTGATATTTTTTGAATTTTTTATATGAATGTAAAAAAATTAACCGGAAACCTTATATTTTCTTCTCTAAAAATATACGTAGTCACATCCTCACTTTTTTCTTTAAAAAATAATAAAAACAAAACATTTTCCTATTTCCAACTTCAAGTGAAGATAATAATTCTTATAGCCATTTTAAAGCGTATGCGACCTCCTGGAGAGGCAGCAATTTCCTCAAATAATTCATCTTACCCAAAAACAGAAAACTACCTTCACATTCATAAAGTCCATTCCATGTCCACCTAAACTTAACGCCTTTGCCCAGAGCTATTGTAATACATAAATAGGGGATACTACCCATCATCATTCATTATTAACACTTTTCCGACATCCTCCTCGCTCCTTACTCTTCTTTTATGGTCACATATTTCTCGTGCTCTGACAAATATTCATAAAACTCCCAATTTTTGGAAACACCAGCAGGTCTTCACTTAAATCGGAAATCAGAATACGTAATGTGGACCATGTACAGTTGTTCAATGGACTACATAACAAAACCATGTATCCTGTTGACTTTTATTAGCCTTCATTGGTTACGATGAAATCATGGATATGTTAAATGCAGTAGTAAATACGTAGAGAACCTTCACTTTCAATTTTATGAAAGTTATAATAATTGAAAGCGTTATCATGAGTATCATCACCGTTAACAGTTTTTTCTCTATCTTTTGTATTCTATTTAGAAGAATACGCTTTTATATGTACTGTGCATGTATGTAATAATAATACATTTGAATGAGATGAACTGACTGTTTGGACCTCTCGCTCTGGTTTAAATTGTATACGCACTGAACGAGGGTGAGAAAAGTCTCAGCGGGGCGACCAAAGAAAAGGACCATGGACCGAATAATATTGCCAGTCAGTCTACACCATTTATTTCAACAAAACTACCACCACCACTTTGATGCATTATTATTATTTTTGGAGTTTTCGTTTATTCATCGAGAATACAAGATTTAAGCGTACTCATTTTCAGCTTTTCTGTTTCGTAGCTTATGCGAGAAAGAACCCTAGGATACGTATGGGGCACTTAAACCCCCAAACACAGTGCAGCACGAAAAGGGAGCGTTAGGGTCATCCTATCATTCAGCCACCATAGGGCCACTTTTCACTATTTCCAGTAGTGCTCAATCACTCTTGGAATTATATTTATCTTTAAATCTACACAACAATACAATATTATATGAAAAAAATGAACAAAAGGAAACAATATGAGGTTGTAAATACGTTTAAGAACCTAATCTTCAGTTGCAGTAATTATTATGAATAAAGCGCACATTCTTAATACTTTATTGAAACACTCCAGACAGGAGATACTTTTCATCTTGAAAATCACTGGAGCTGCGAATATTATAAAATACATACAAGTTGATTTCGATATTGACTGTTCCAAAAAAAGTAACATTAATATAATAGTACGATTGACATTAATATAAAGTGGGCTTGTTAAATGTAGTGCATATGAGTCCATTTTTGATCTTGTGTTGAAGACTTTTTCCAATAATTAAAACGGTAATGAAGCATCCTTCCTGCATATTGTTGATCTCTAGTTTTGTGGAAAAAGAACAGCAGTCTTGTATAAGTATAACCCAAATGAAATAGTGTTACAATGTTTTCTAGCTAATAACCCGGACCAGCCTCCATTGTAGATGCCTTTGTTCATTCATTTCAATTTTATGTATGAGCGCTCATAAAGCACTACGTGCACTTGTAAAATCATTGCAAACGAGCATAAATTTGGAATCCAGTGATTTTACCCCAAAATTCACACCCGGTCACCCAGTGGGGATTCTGAAAGGAAATGAATTAGAGAGTGGTTGCATGGAGAGCTCACTGTACTGTCAGCAGGAGGTTCTATTCAAAAAGTCGTGTGGACGGTACGCGTCTCATGGTTAAAGGAGGAAAAGCTATTGATGTGAGAGTAAACGTGCCAAAGTTGACGCTGAGAGATACAATATGGCTACTTGACTCACACCGAATTACCAATTATCAAGTACCTTTTTTGTATGTATGATTTTTTGAAAAAATACTTGGTAGAATTTTAGTTTGACTTTTTAAAATAAGAGTTTAGTTTAAAATATAAAAAAGTAAAAACATAGAAATCCGAGAACGGTTTGGAACCTGAATTTTCGACCAGAGTTCTTGTGGAAATTGTGTAGAAACTGTCCTAATAATTTGTTCCCTAAACAAAAATGTTATAGTTGTGTTTATTTTGTTCTCAATATTCTTTTCTACCTGATCATTAGTAAGTATTGTAAATGTGACCCTGGCATAACTAGTTAGACATACGTCTGTGAAATCTATTTATTTTCATCTAACCAACTTGACATTGTCAGTGAATAAAAGATAACAATAGACATATACAGAAAGTCGACTGAGTAAGACTCTTTTCATTGTTATATCGCAAAACAAATCTTTCACTTTCACAAAAGTTCTCACTAATCGTTTATCAGACATTTTCATTGCAATTCAACAAAACCAGAAGAAAAAAACTTTTAGAATGATGTGCAACCGCCCATTTTCAGGAAAGAACAATTATTCTTGAGCATTTCTAATATGCGTCATAGAATGGATAGAGAATGGCAAGATAAAACGGATGGTTTTTGTGGAGGTGACACGGGATGTCCTACTACTGATGTCTGATCAAATGTCATATTTGTATGAATGCTACTTTATCAACAGATCAGTAAACTTTTGTTTAGGGAAAAAATCGGAATAGAAACTAGTTACAAATGGTACAATGCATGAAAGGATTTCAGAAACAGCAAAACAATGACGAAGATTAAGCTCTCTGATAACTTTATTTTATATTTTTTCAGAGTCATCCTCTTGTCTGGAACGTAGTGTATTTTATGTTTGGAATATTTTACATTGCTTGCCGTACCCTTTTGTGAGACTGATTGACTCTGACCTTTTTAGTGGCCCTGTCCTGTTAATCAGCATCCCCTTGACTTTGAGCAGCTGAATGCTTTCTAATGAATACTCTGCATTGACACTGGGAATGTACATAGAGATGCAATCTTTCTTGATTTTTGTCTAAAAATATTTCGCCTAACGACTATGCTTTCTCAATTGTAACAATTCTAAATTGTAACAACATCCATTATACTTTCAAAATGAGCATTCTGCTAACCAAATTCAATTAACAAAATAACTACAACAGTTAATAAGTGCGGAAATATTATTTCAAAGATCATAGACAGAAAGGCTTTACACCACACATGGAAATGATATTTCATTGACCCGAACTCAGATTGATATTGCATTTAAAGTAATCATGGAGCAGGATATATGTAGAGCAAAAAGAATTCAAAAAGAAAGTTCTGCAATAAGTGAATTTTGCTGACGAATACAAAATTCTACGTGAACGCATCTGCAAAAATCCATGAACCTCTGATTTCACTTATCTTATGACTGTATTTTGTAAGTCAAGAAGTGCATTGCTTAAATATATAAACTTGAAATGCACAAATATTTTATACCCTTTTTATCTTTCCGTAACCACAATGTTTATTAGTATTTACCTTCAATAATTTGACAACGTATCCCACCTTTTCCCACCTAGTAGTTAATTGAGTAAGGAATGTGGAACTTCTTGCATTTTACATAAATGCGGGCACAACGAAGCAGAACATTCTTTCCGATTATTTTGACATATGACACTGACATAGAGGAAGGTCATGTCGTCTATCCAGATACAGTTTCAACGTGAACGTCCTAAATGAAAACGGAGTCTTATCAAACAACTGACAAAGGAAATATGCATCACACGCTTCAATGACTTTTTTCATTTCCGTGACTCTTGACTTTCTATCCTTTCCATAAAATATTTTGTACACGTAAATATTATACATACTCATAAGAAATATAATGTGTCTGTCTGCATCGCCATAACGTAAAATGTCAAAAAATATAGTATTGACAGATTCATAAAAGGATCGATTGACGCGCACTTTGTAGTTCTTTTGTTGTTTTATTTTCTTGTCTTCTCAAAGCTAACTCTATTTTTTCATATTATGGTTCAAACTTTAAAGTATTTTTCTAATTGAATATCAAAGGAAAAGTCGTAACCTTTTTCGGGTAAAGCATGATGTGATTGCATGAGACAGGCCGCATAACGTAAATGAACGAGAAACTGATGACCAGAAGATCCATGATATTGGTTCTGAAAAATCTCAAATTCTCAAATATTTTTTCAGTGCCTTATACATGCATTTTTATACCTAAACACGAGGTATATCGACTGAATGGTCTTACAAGCATTTATATTCATTACACAAAGGTATATATACCTGTAGGCAGTCCTCGTATTCGTAAGGTAAATGATCGAGGTTTATTCAAACATAGAAAATGTGAAAAACCGAGAGCTCTTGTTTGATATGGTACATGCACCAGACACCAACACCGTTCTGGATTGTCAGTGAAAAGGCATGTAAATGTAAATGACAGGTTATTGACAGGACCCGTTATTATTGTTGTTGAGATTAACAAAAACTGAGGAATTTTCTTAGCTTTGGTATGATAATTAATTAAAGTTATAAATAAATAGCATAAGACACTTAGATGAGAAGTTAGAAAGACATGCAAAAACATACAGAAAGTCGAACCATTATTTGAATATATACTTATGACTGATGAGCCAATGTATCAAATACATAGTCGATTGTTTGTAAGATATACCTGTCCTATACCACGAATAAACATGAAACTTTATTGTGAAATCTGATGTCTTTTTTTACTCTTTCCTACAACACTAGGTTTTATTGGTGACGTGATGAGAAAATATGTTATGCAAGTTCCAAAAAATATATTTGTAATTTCATTGTAAGTTCATTCATAAGTTACATTTCATGTAACTTCTACTAATAGGTTGACAAGGATATCACACAGAAGACAGGTTGTCGGTTGTGGTGGTCAAACTATCACACGTGGAACCTTGGTATCAGGAAGCATCAATGACATCATGCCACTGCAATTGTCAATATTACGATTACCGTTTACTTAACAAGGGATATGGACACAAAGTACAAGGATTTTTATTGGATCCACCTTGAGAATAATAAGACTTAAATGCTAAAACGATCCCGAAAAACTTTTTCATCAGTCTAAAACACCAAATACATTTACCTAACGGATAAAAGCTACATGGTGTAACCTACAAAACCGCTTCCTTGTAGTATTTCCTCCTTTTTACACTCAACTAGCATCAAATTCTAATTGACTGCAGTGTAGTAATGCGACATTTGAAAAGGAAGCTAAAAGGAGTGATGCACATTACATAACAAATGTAATTGCTTCCATTTTAAACTATCAAGCAGTCCCCTCCAACATAAGCTCTTCTCAACTTTCATTTCTACAAACTTTATTCGATACTACCCTCATGATCATTTTTATGTACCGTTTTAAAGAAATTTATTATGTTTCTTATTAACTTTGTCTGCTATAAAACAGCACCTTTGCCTCCTTTTATGAGTTTCTTCTTTAGTCAACGAAATTAGTCGAGCAGGGCATAATATATGTGAAAATGTTACAAAGTAAATACTTTTGCACAAACTGGTAAAGTAGAGACTAGAGAAAGAGAGAGGGAGTGAGTAAGCCAGAGAGGGAGAAGACACCTTCTTCATCATTATCATAGTCCTCCGGCACATACTACTACTAATAGTAAAAGCAGCAGCATCTGATGCTCACAAGCAGAAAAGTGATCATTCCAAATTCCAATCCCAATTTATGGCTCTTTCAGCACTTAAGTGGGAAATGAATGGAATTTTCTTTGCTACTTTAGTTTACTTCATGTTACTCTTACTTCTACTATAATACAGAGCGTAGTGACTCCTGTGTGTGATACACAAGCTGTGCTACCGTCATGGGATGCGGCTTTTTGCCTGCCTTCCTCCATTTCACTCTTTTGCATTAGCCTTGCCATTTGTTTCTTCGCCGTTGACTAGAGAAAGGAGCAATATATTACCTTGAGGAGGAAAACTCCTCACCAAACAAATCACACTTGTCTCCTGTGTGTGTGCCCTACTGCTGTGGGTGATGATAGTGACTAGGTGACGACGGGTGCAGGTCTGTGGAGATATAATTTGTTAACTGGAAAACAACAGGGCATAGGGCACACAGTATAAAACCACAATATTTATTACTACCACATTTGCTGCTTACTGCTGCTGCTGCGTTTACTGTCACTAACCATGCTCAAGAACGTTATTGCTATTTTCGTACTTCCTTAAGCCTTAGAAGAAAATGCTCTTGATGATGACGACAAAAGCTTACTAATATAGAATGTAGACAATCGCTTTGGTTGTAGAAGCGTACATACCTGTTACGTTGTATGCATGTCATAAAAGCTTTTAAAAGCACTTGTCCTCAAGAATTTACCATTTTAAAAGGTTGTATGACCACTACTTCATATCCACTTAATACTACTGACCCAAAATCAAATACAGATGATGGAAGTGAGAGTATTCTTGTACTAATTTTTGTATAACAAATGACAATCCAAGAAGAGAATACTCACCAAACATAGGGAAAATGTTCTACAATTCCCTTTGGGAGAATATAACAAGAAAGGAACGTTTAAAGCCCTATTATGCAAACAAGCCAGGTTCTTGTACCTGTTAAGTTATGTGCTAAGTTTGGTTAGTTGAGTGTTGACACAGCACTTGGATTAAAGCTTACAAAACCGCAAAAGTGCTTTATTTAGGTTTGGTGAAAGGATGAGTGCGTGAGCGAGCAGAGCTTGTTGATGAAGATGAATGTAAAGATTATACAGTTTGCACCTTGGTATTGAACATTATTTATTCGTTTAACATGTCTCATGTCTTATAAAATGAAGATTGAGGAATACAGACCAACAACTTGTGCACTTGACTCTTTTCCAATTTATAAGTAATTTCGTGATGCTCCTTGTGTAAAGATTATTTATGACCAATTAAAGCTCAATTTATACTTTGCTTGTATTGTATCGTACGTGTGTTTATTATGTTTGTGGTTTGACATAATTTGGAAAATGTGCTAAAACCGCAGCACCATTCACACAGGGTTTGATTAACTAAAGTTTCTAAAAGTTGAATATACACACAAAGCAAATGAGCGATTTGTTAACAACATAAATAGCATACTGTTCAGATTCCAGCAGTTTTCAAGAGAAAAGTTGTAACTATTTTAAGAAACTTAATGCATTGGAAAATATTTCAATCCTATTCAAGGCGAGCCATCCTGTCAAATATTTACAAATTATTACATCATTATTCCTTTCAGAAAATAATTTCGCCATTCATAGTTGTCCTTCTATGAATTACTTTGTTTTGAGTGGGCAAGTCATTTTAACACCATCTAGTCTACACCTTCCTTGCTCTTCTAATTTGTTTTAAGCATAGGTATTTCACACCAGGTCGGCATTACCATTCACTCATTCTCGACTTGCTTCTAGTTGGTTTCAGACAAAAATAATGCCCACTTTTTTACGCACTTACACAATTCTGTATTTCTTGTTCTTTCTTTTTTCGTATTCTTGTTCCCTCTATTTCCATCACATTCCACCCATCCCCAACAGAAATCTCAGCGTGTGTCCACACTCCATTATGGATGGGTCTATACAAGTCGCAACGGGAGGCATAAAAAGAAAAGGGAGGAAAATACATCTCTTTTTACACACTTGCTTTTAACGCTTCCACGTTTCTGCGTAACACCGTACCAGCATTGTCCGTGTAACGATTTCTATTTACGTGGAAAAATAGAAAACGGTAAAAACGGCATGGTGTAATCGAGTGTCCGCTACAACTTTCTATTGTTATTATTAGACGTGAAGGGGCAGAATAGATGTTATGCAAGATGTATAGCATAAATACGAAGGCATAAAAATACATGTACAACGGTTTTATATTACTTTTCCCTAAAAGTCAAAACCAAACAAAAATAGTTTGGGTTTGTCAAAAATATAATAAAACAGGTAAAATAATAATAATTCAACTTTTATTAATCCTATCATATAGTCAAGTGTACTTTACGACGTAGTCACGCAGTTTTGTACAACACAACTTGTGTGACTATTGTTAACAAACTTTGTCCATCTATGAGGCTAGACTTCTTCTCAAGTCAAAGTCTCTATAAAACATAATGCTTCTTCAAGATATTTAGTTTCTCAGGTGGATTGTGTAAGCCAAAACCTGACAATGTTTGCTACTGAGACTTTTTGACCCTATTTTTCGTTATCCAGTCCAGAAGCAACAGTAAAAACGGTCTGCCCGATTGACGTAATGAGCAGTACAGAGAACGCAACTATATCTGTCGGTGTGAATGAACATAAGAAAGTGGCCAAATGTTTTTTAATATATATGACATAGCTGTAAACTTTGGTAACAAAAGAAACATTCAATATTATATGTGTCTTTCCCTCTTTCCTCATCATACGTAGAATCTAAGTTGATGATTATTGTTGTGAACAGAGTGCCAATAAGTGTCCGGCTAGATTATTGATGTTTTTTATTCTCCCAACTAGCCAGCATCATAACTACTAGCTACCAACATATTAATATATAAATGTACAACATTGAAAGCTTTTCCAAGCACCCCGTAGTGAGATGGAGCAAAGTAAAGGGCAACTGTATTATATTGGTTCCATCATGCTGGAGTTCACACCATGTTGTCTAGCCTCATTTCACTTCGTTTTAGGTTTTACTAGTCATACGAGTGATAGGACGCGGTTTTCTAGTAAGAGTTTTAATGAGCCAAATAATCAACTCGATACATTGTTCACTCATTGTCAGTCAACTGAAACATTGATTAATGGAAAAGGATAAAATTGCCTTCGATTTTGTTCAGTAACTACCATAAACCAATCTAAGTAATCGCTAGTATTTATCGTAATTAAGTTTTGACGTAATGTGCGCATCTAGCGTTTAATGCAATTTTTATATAGTTATTTACTTTATTTACTTACATACATGTTATGTGGCTCTTTGTTTTTATATTAAAATATTATCGTTAATGAACCTGGCAGGCACATGCTTTTCTTTAGAAATGTGAACCATATTCAAGACTTAATTAACTTGAGATAGGTATATGTAATTTATTAAATACACAAAATTATGTAAACTAGAAGTTTTTAGCTGGCAGTCGGTATTAACTTTCACCATAAGCCATCGGCCAATGTCGAGTAGTTTATTGAAAATATGCCTTATACATTAAACATGTAGAAAATTAAATATGTACATAATAGAGGATGTCTTGAAACATAACAACAATTAAGCGGTCAATTTTGTGACTTGTCAATTCAAAGTCTGACATCTGCATTCTTAACATACATATATATCATTTGAACACAAATCAGAGTTCAGAATAACCAATAAACACACATATTGTTAATTTTAGCCGAGCCGAGCTGTTAAGATTTTTTAAGTTGGCCGATCGCTTTTCGTGTAAAACATTTAATTTGCATATAAAGAAATTAAAAATCACATAATTTTCACATAACCCTTCCATGAAAGAATATAATTGGTATAGCGAGTCTACTCTGTTTAATGTTTAACAGCTAAGTTCAATATAAGTAAATATGTACGTGTATATTTTTTTTAATTAATTACCCAGTTGTATGGTTGTAACTTGCAGGGCATGGTAGAGTAGGAATGTATCACAACAGAGCTTTTGTCGAGAAAAACTAAGTTAAAAATACTTGAATATTTTATCAATTTTTCAAGTAAAACTCCTTTATTAAATTGAGACTATTGATTTGACGATGGGTTGAATAATTGATCCATTTATTGTCGTGTCAATGATTTGATCTAAGCATGTGATACTACAAATGGGCGTAAGACCACAAATAACTTATAAGTTATATAACCAACCAGACATTATTCTTTATTATTAGGTATTGTACTCGTGACTGTGATGGCTCGTGTATCTGAAAAATATTAATTTACTATATAGTCGTATTTATAAAATTCATTGGTAGGTAAATGACCACCAAATATTTCCTTAATAGCTCAAGGATCTTCGCGACGGGGAAACTCAAAATAAATAGCATACAATTTCTGTAACATCGTTTGGAGTCACTTTAAATAACTGAAAAATGAATATTTTCAAGATCATGTTTCTCCAAATCCGGGTAACTTGCAGCATTTTCTGTGCCCCATTTCAACTACAACAGTCGCGTATAGGCAGAAAAGTAGTGCCATTGCCACGTAAAGATAAAAAGATTTACTATTGGTATATGTGGAGACTTGTCATTCTATTCTTTGCTATTGCCATGCCCTTACGAGTAATCTTTAGGCTTGCAACTAGGAAAAGCCAAGTTGATGTTGCTTCGTCATTACTTCTGATGGTTTGGACTACAATCAGTTTAGGAACTCACTGGAGTCAAACCAATATTGCAAACAGGAGAGAGGAAATTGCATTGTTGCTAAACAGTATGATCTTGTTTCAGAAGAAATCCGGTATCGGTAAGTAACAAATATTTGAAATTCAAGCATTTAAAAATTAAAATTATTTCCCGGTACCTGGCAGTTGTTTTAAATATATTATGTTTATCTTCACTTTAGTATTAAAACCTGGCTTGACAAATATCATCACACTTTGCCTTGTAATTGGGGCAACTCTATGCCCCTTCATTCTTCCCCTACTTTCATGGGTTGTTCCGTGTTCTCCACAATATCTTGGAAATGTCTTCATGGATTGTTCAGCTCCGGAAAAATTACACTTGTCAAATCGAGTTTGGATTTATTTCGTAGAAATTATTTTGATTACTGCCGGAGCAATGTCAACCAGTATTCTTTCCAACCTAATAGTAGCTACAGCGGGACTCCTAAACTCATACATTCGTTTTGTCAGGTAAAATGTTGATTTAGCCAACATGTGCTTTGTCATATTTTTCTCATGTACATATTTCTGGTTTAAAAATAGGGATATCAATTGGTCTGGTTCTATTGGAAAGGGCAATAAGGAACAAAACTACATTCAGCAACAAGCATCGTTCTACAGACAAATTCAATTGTTGATCAAACTGTACAACGCCAGTTTTCAGGTTCATCATTTGCCAAATATTTTATGTAGCTGTTCAGCAGTTATTATAGGTTCCCTTTTCGGAACAATTGTCCTATACGGTAAAATACCGGTTGCCGGATACCTGGCTTTTCCTTTCTTTGTTCTAAATTGTGTCTTAATTTTATTTGGTACGATACATTTGTGTAGTTGTGCTACTCTTAGTTCAATTGCGTTAAAATATAAGTGGCACAATAATAATTACTACAAAAGCATTTGGCTAAGAGTTTTCGCAAGATCTTGCCCTAATCTTAAGATCAGAATTGGACCCTTTCATGATGTTAACAGAGAACGACTGGCTATCGTGTATAAGTTTTGCTTGCAAAGAACTTTCTTTTTCACTGTTTATTCCAAAGAATAATAACTGTATATATGTATGTATGCACACGAATGCATTGATTTTTTGCACTTGCACACATATTTCAAGGGTAGAACAAGACTTGAGCAAATTGCTGACATGAGATATTATTACATGGTGGATATGCATACTAGCTACTATATCAGTGATTTGATAGTTTGATATAAATTGTAAAATGAAAACAATTATGAGCTTATTTAAATAAATTTATCACGTTTGTACATGCATTTGTACATTTGTAGTTATATATATAGTACCAAATGGGATTCAGCAAATTATTACTAGTCGAGTTCCAATTATGCAAACGCTCAGGCATACCAGAGTCGATGTACAAATTCTAAAGTTGTTCCAAATTTCTATAATTCGTCAAATAAGATATGTATTACTTGTGGAGAAAATAGTGTGGGAACGTTTCTCAAATAAATCCCCAGCCCCCAAAAGTCAACAACAACAAAAAATCCGCTCACCCAAAACCAAAATATATATCATTCCACGATTCTGTTTGTAAAATCCGTGAAATCATAAAAATTTGGTAATTTCCTCAATTATCTATCCTCCAATTATCCAATAAAAGCGTATCTTATTACACGGTGCAATTCATTCATCCCTTTATGACTTTAATGACTGAATAGTCCAATGTGATTACTACCAGCATAACATCAGCATTGCACTGGAACTCCAGTAGCAGCATTCATTTAATTCCAAGCTATATACACGGTTAATAAATCTGCTCCAATTTTATTATGTGCCTGTATTGCACCTTATTATAGCAACAATGGGAAATTGGATAGAGCTGCTGAATGGGAAATAGGAATACAATACAATGCACCACACAAATACACCAGCAATAATTCATTTTACTTGATCCGCCACCACATCCGATGTTTTTTCGTCTGTGCGTTATGTCTTGCACACGAACGGGAACAACGATACTATATCAAGAACTCAGATTCATGAGATATCGTTTGGGAGAATGTTATGTCATCTTTTCAAACAACAATTGCAAGTCGGGCATGAAAGATGCACCTTTTATGATCATAACGTTATTCAATGGAGGTTTAAGGATGACACTGTTATTACTTTACTGCACAGAGAGGAAGAAAAATAAGACAATTCAGTGCAACAGCAACGAACATAATAAACAGCCAGACAATAACTGACCCTACGACGAGATGGATTATGCACGGTAGTAGAGAGTTGAGCAGATAGAGAGACTAAAGGAGACCAAGGGGGTCCAATAAGCAAGTTATAGCGTGACAGTAGTTAAACCGTCAGAAACACAATAATGCAGACAAAACGTAATAATAAGGGATAAGATCATTTAGATGACATCCCATCAGCGACGATGATGATGTGTTGGTTTGGTCATCAGTAGCGACCTATTATGCACTTTATTATCAATATTATTAGCTCCATATTATATACAATATAAATAATATATAAGTATTCATGCATGGCTTAAAGTATTTTTCTGTAGCCAAAAAAGAATGAAAGTTCTCTTCTTCTTGATGTGACGCTACTAAAACTTTATAATGTTGCCTGAATCACCGAGAGTCAGCTTAGACGAAGAGATCACCGTCATCACAATGCATTGTTATTGTCATCGTCACTCTTTCACACATGGAGAGACACTATTTTACGATAAACGCCAACAGGATAGCATATCACAGAAGCTAGTTGATAGAGAACATAAATGTAGTGGGAGAGAGATGCAGTAGTCGTTGTCTTCGTAGATCTCATCATCATCAACATTATTATTATTATAATCTGACCGAGACGAACCGGAATATCATGGACCGCCCGTCGACTCCTTCATCATCTCTTTTACCACTGCCACTACATTGTCCTCATCACAGTCTACTTTCTTTCTGTTTCTTTTTCCCATGACTGATTTGTTTTTTCTCTTCGTCTAGCTTGTGCTTACTGTGGCTGAATTGTCTTTCTAAAAAAACCAACAGAAAAACTTGAGCAAAATACATTGATACATAGTGATAACGACGGATATTTACTATGAGGACATAGGTATTACAAGGCCGCCTCCGCCAAAGATAGAATTATAATATGGTTTATTCACTACATATCCTATTTTCAAGCGTCCTATTTTCAGAGTAAAAAAATTTGCTTAGCAGAAATAGCCCCCACTGGGAAACAATTGTAAACTAATTAAATAGGAAAAAAGTACACGTTTTTCATAAATGAATCCTTCCATATTGTTTGAATGATAATGTTTATTTTACAAATAGAAGAATAACATACATCATACATATAGAGCTTGGGGCATGGAAGCATTAACGTGAAACCGAGAAGGCCAATTTCATGGTTCAAATTTATTACAGATGAATGTTAGGTATGCCTATTTTGTTCAAGTGCTTGTCTGTGTAATTTGTAATTGATATGAGCGTACGTAATATGGGAGAAAGTCGTGAGAAATAGTTTGGGAGAGCAAAAAATATTTAATTGATGAAAAATTTCACAGCATCTGTTAGCCAAGCGAGATTTTCTAAGCGTTAGTCAGCCAACACTGTTGTATTTTTTACAAGACCATTGATTGAAAGCATTATTATTACATACATGACTCAGCCAGCGTAAGAAATATTTACATTATCCCCATGTAGTATTTTCGACTTTGTTCAAACTAAGTGAAGCCAAACTAAAAAAGCATTGACCCTTTATCTAATACTCAGTGGTTAGTTCGAAATGACAAAGTCAATATTACACTTGAATGTATTGGTATTTAAAGATGATACTTCGCTTATCATATACGAAATAAACAGTAAAATAGCTCCTGACACTGACATATCATTTGACACATACATTCACGTTAACCAAGCGTGGCATGCATGATGAAACGTTGATGACAATGACATGCTCTCAGTAATAAAGATTGTTGTGAAAAGCGTATCTGAAGTGTTGAGACAGTTGTAACAAAAAAGTGACGCATTGTGCAACTAGTAAAACAGACACCGATATACGAAAGTAAAGAAGCAACAAAGCAATTTTAAATCAAAGAAGATAGAACCAAAGCTGAAAGCAGAAGGACAACATTTTCTATTTGTCTGATTATTATGGATCATCATCATTATACGAGCGGCCATAAAAATGTAGCAGGAAAATAACTTGGCGGAGAAAATACGTTATTGTTTCTTCTTGTGTTTGAATTAAACATACATAAATACACGCGATACTATTAATTGTGTGTGCATGTGACAAATCGCTTGAGAAACATCAAAATCAGAACAAGAGACAATAATGGAAATGCTTGGTGGTAGACATAGATCCGTAGCTGGTAGCTTAGATATGTCAGAGATTAAAAGTTTCAAACAAAATGAGCTGAAAATGACAAGTTTGTAAATGTACGTAATAAGCATATTCTCACAGAAACTTGATGCATTAGGCATATGTGTATAGGTATTTTTGTGTTCGTACATATGTGTAGGCATTATTTGGAATTGGAATGAGTGATGCTATTACAACAGAAAATATTTCCAATTTGTACGGTGGAAAATCTGAATGAATGACGTTTACACGTAAAACCCAAAACAAATACAAGTGAATATTTTCATGTAAAATATACCACAACTACAAACCAACTGGCTCAATACAAAGTATGATTTGTAGAAAAGTTGATAATATTTAATAACCGCATTTTAATAGTCACACACTATCTTTTTTTTACAATAACAAGCCTCAACGTAGACATACATATATCGCTGTGAGAATGATTAGAGGATATGTATAGGCCGGCTTATCATAACAAAAATACGCTCACAGGAACTATCTTGTTAACAAGGAACCCGACAACTGATCCGGTAAAAACAAACGAAAACAGTCCGCCTAGGAATGTGAAAGGATGGAGAAAAGGATTGAATATCATACATGGATTCTTGTTATCCCTGTTGTGAAGCTTATTAGTAACACTTCATTAGAAAAAATCAAAAGTTGACTGTCAAGGATCCTCCCCCAAAATCAAAACGTTGCATATCAGATTCGTTAAAGTAGACCTAGTACCAGCAACTAGAGATGTATCCAAGTTCCATCATACAGTTGTACTTGTCAGTTGCCTTTTGTTTATAAAAGTTGTTCGGGTATATACATTTCCCTACAACGTCATTTTTACATTCTTCTCGTCACACGGGGATCCTCACTGTCAGCAATTCACGAATTTTTCCCAGGCTTCTGGACCTATTTCGTAGGGCTTATGACATGAAACGTATTTTACCAAATCGTGGACTAGAAGGAATTAAGCCAAGGAAATAAATATAAAGAAGGGTACACTGTTGTGACAAGCAAATCGGTCGGTGCCCTTCTCAACCGTAAAGAATCAGCTTATAGGAATCAGAGTGCATGGATCATCCCTATCCATTAACTGACTTACCTATTCTCGTTCGTCAGAACTTCTTTTCTTATTTATGCAAAGATCGATGTATTGTTGTTGTACGACATTGTCATCCCATTGTCAAAAAGTCAAAACTGCATTTTTGTTTTTTAAATAAAATAAGAATAAGTGGTGTTTGCGCATAAACAAATACACCAGAAAGTACATGGAATAAAAATTTTGAGCTTTTCCAGAAAAAGTTTCAGAGGAAATGTCCTTGGGAGTCTTTGGATCTCATAATATACTTTTGCTTACACATGTATGTATGTACTAAATTCTACAACACAAGTCATTTTAAAAAGACAGTAACCAAAAGGAACCTGTTCCCTACTACTCAAATCTCTGTAGCGTACATACAATTTCGTTTCATATTATTCACATATATACAACCTGTTATAATATTACCTATGCATATAGGTTGGTAGATTACTTAAACATGTTTATATCTATAGACGGAACATCATATCATCACAGTCCCTTTTCGTCCCGTGCTTGACCAGTACTTTTTAAATATAATGTACTTCCTACTGTTGCTGACTGTGAGAAAAAATCTTTTTATATCTTAGAGCTCCTTCACTTGACTGAAGTAGTTTTGGGCTGACCGTAAATTTCAAAGTCGTAAAATGGTCATGAAGGGAAAATAATGTCCTTTATCCTTTATCATCATCTTGAGGAGTCGCAATAATAATGCCTTGTAGAATGTGGTAACATCACTTCTGCTGTATTCTTATAAGAAATAGTATTACTGTGTTTGTGTACCTACCAATACCAATAAAAGTATTCAGAGAGGATCCTACGGTATTCTGAAATGCAGCCCAACATGAAACATGCTCGTCGAGCTCTTCTCTTACCACAAGAGGAAAAGAAAAAGGTTCATCGAAAGATAGTAATTCTTTGTGTCATTATGGGCAATGGAGAAATGCCTACATGGTTACTTTGTGACTTTTAAGGATGATCATGATCGTCATCATCATCATGAAAGCAGTGGCGAAGCAGCAAGTAATACTACTGTACGACAAGACACAACAGAGTTGAATCGTTTCCTAAAACTTTTCTGCGCCGCCCCTGTTCTCATCGCTTGTCCAAATAGTCATAAAATTGTGCATTTAGACCCTTAAGAATACGTACCCAGAAAAAATCAGCCTGCCAAGTTTATATATTTTTGTCAAGTTGCAGCAATAAACCTAACGTTTAAGGACGCAAAATATTACATAGACAATGCGAGAGAGTTGAGCTTTGTTTGGGATGAAAGGAACTGTATTTTGCATTTTGGATGATACAAGAGACAAAGATAGGAACTACTTATTCACTTGACCTAACCTGAATTTATTTATTTATAATGCTGTAAACAGATTATTTCCTTCATTTTCTTCTTCTTTTGTATTACTTTACTACTGATGATGTGGTGTGTGTTTGAATAGCAATAATAATAATTACAAATTATTACAATTGTTGTCGGTTGACCATTGGTTGACTCATCGTTATTGCTATTATTATTACTTCCACCGATTATTTACGTTTTTATATACACACACCACAGACTTGTAGTGTACTATTCACTTTATATAAAATCATGAAACAATCAACCTTTCCCTCTTATGCAACATCAATGAGACATTGTTGGATGTCAACATGATCAATGGTGACCAAAGAAGGAAGCATTGAAGATGGTAAACGTTAAAGCGGAATGGAAGATAGAAGTGTTGATGAATGCTTGAGATAAGAGAAGTTAAAACGTATCCTCTACCTTTATTGCGCTCTTAAAGGGATAGAAAAAAAGGGTCAAAATGTACTTTTTCTGAAAATCGTTTTTATGATGTCATTTTAAATTAAGTAGTAATCACATAAAAAGTCACTATGTACTTACCACATGTACCTTCTAGCTAAATGACAAGATGAGATACTGAGGATAGATTTCCAGATTACTCAATACAGAGATGCTATAATAATACCAGTAACCACAACTAGTACAAAATATTGATAGTGGGCAAGATGCTTTGCGTGTAGATAGTGACATGACATGGGTCGCTTCCGTAATTGTCGTCCTATGTATATGTTGTCCTGTCTGTGGTTTTGAGTTGTAGAAAAACATTTTTTAAATATAGTTGCATTGGTACTGTAGATTTTAATTAAGGAATGTGAGGCGGTGTTTTAAAAAGGGATTGTAGATAGTTCAAATATTTTAGTTTGTATATTTCAACAACTTCAGTGAAATCACATTTATGTAGATATACTTTGTTGTTTGCAATAGTAAAATGGATTTGCCCTGGAATTGTGACGATTGACTTGTAATAAATCCTATTAATTAAAACGTATTCATTGCAAAGCGAACCTAATTAAAACATTTTTATTATTTCATAAAATTGTTTAGAAGAATCATAGATAAAAATCTTTTGCTTTCACCCAGTCCAGTGTAGCATTTCGTTGTTTTAAGAGTCATGATGTCCAACAAGTACCGAACATTAACTAATAATAATAATTGATGATTAAATGCATTTACATTCTTTGAGTATTATATTGCGTTTTGCGTTGTAAGTACAACAGTATAAACAATTTAACAAGTATGCGTATATGTATGTATCCTATTTCCAAAAAAAAACATCTCATTGTGTTCGTCAGCTTTTACGAGGAATACGGTTCCTATTAAAAACGTGTGAAATGTTTATGACCACACTTATAATTTTTATGAGATCTTCAAAACTTATGTTATAATGTTGAAAAGAAGAACAGCACAATTTTATAACTCCACATCAGAAATCAAATATTCTTAGCATTCCACAGTTACATAATATCTCGAATTTCTGTAATCAACAAAACAATAACGCTGGAAAGTTGGACGATACAGAAACTACAAAACAGCAGCATTAAACCAAAACTCATTCAGCGTTTTTTTGCTTTCCAAGCTCAATACAAATGCCATAAGCTCAAGAAGTAGGATGCATGAGTGAATTCCTGGATCAACAAGGACGTTTCCAGGAATCTTGCCCATTCCTTATGGATGAGTTTATCTGCAACTGTTTTTCGTCTACCTCTTCGAGTGACCATGCATTAAAATGAAATGAAGTCATTCCAACTGAAGGGATGCATCCCGGTAGTAATAACGCAGAAGACAACAAACTTTTAATGGATTTCCTTCATTGCATGTTATATAACTTGTACCCAGTTGTTAAAGGAGACTACTTCTACTATACTGCCCAGCAGGGGTGATCGTTAAGGTAGTCGTTTGTCCTCGTGGTCATCCATCCATGTGACGTTCTTTAAATATCTGTATCATCTTATTCTTGAGACTGAACAAAGAGATAAAGATGAGATGATAATAACATTACGACTACTATTCTTAAGTATTGTTGTTGTGTTGTAGTTTTTGTCTTTTACTCCTTTCCATCATCAAAACAAACAGTTATTACTTTTACTTTTCTTCATCCCAGCATCAGATTCATCTGCCGTCTGCCAGTAGTCACTAAAGGGGACAATTAACTATGCAAAGCCGTCTTGATGCCAACAGCGTTTATTATTTTCATTTTGTATGTATGATTTCTTTCTGGAAAATCTGTATAAGCGGTACATACTTTTAGGAAATACATCGTTATGTATACGCTAACATATTATTCTGCCATCAAAACTTTCCACTAGTTAAAAATATCTACCAGCATGCAAAAAATTGTCATTATATTTTGTAATGATTATCTCAAATCGTGCAGTAACAACTACAACGATTTATATATTTTTAATATGGTATACTTGTGCTAATGTATTGTCGATAGTAGTATATAAATAAATCTTATAATCAGTTGAAGTTACAGCCGAGTTACCAGCCAAACTAAATTTTGGACAAATCTACAAGAAAAATGTTGCGAGTCAGTTGCCTACCTTTTTGTTGATGCTTAACTTACAAACGACGACGTAAGCAATTCGAAGCAGTATCCAAAGACGTATTTTTACGAACCAAAAAATTCTTACCGAGTCAATAATGACACTGAAAATATTAATATGTACATCATAATTTCATTTGACGGACATTGCAACCTGCAATTTGCAGGTATAACAAGAGTTTGGTAGTAATTGCAAAATTATCTTTTTTAGTTATTATAACCTTTACCGAACTGAATTCTACTGAGGAAAGCAATAGCTAGTATCATGTCTTATACACGTTTTATATTCTCTTCCATAAAGCGGTACTGTGCGTAGTTGCATAAAATTGCCCAGTTCGAGTAGTATATAATTACCTATATAATTTACTGATCTACATGACCACTTGCGATTGTGATTCTTTCTTAAACAGTAGTTAACCCGGCAAAACTACGCTGTGTAATAATTCATCCGGAGCAACTATAATCACCGGTCTGCAGTGCGTCACTGTCACATTTTTCGTGTCATGTCCTGTTGCGTCCTTTGTACGTACCCTTCCAAGTCCCAATTGATGAGCTACCTGGTTGGAATACGTAATAATAATCATACTTCCTATTCAGTAAAAGAAACAAAAAGGATCAGTACACACAGTACATGAAAAAGCCATACAATAAAAGGGAAGATGATCTTGTCTTTTGTTTGTTGGATCTTCATCTGTCCATGCGTCCCTTCTTATTTTCAAAACAAGAGGACACAACCATTCATCCATCTATCCGCCCTTCACAGTTCATCATTCCTGATCTCTAATCAGCTCTAATTCTTTGAAAGATATTGCAAGCAGACGATTCTTAAACAGTGCTGTCTGTACTGTGCCTAGTAGTCCCTTAACCATGATGGATGAAGAATGTATCTAAGGTAAACGTGTGACATAAAGATGGGCAGGGACACACATCTAAAAACTTTTTACTTCTTTAATTTCTCTAAAGGGCAACTTCTTTTCCAGTGTCGTCCGTTAAAATTGTCGTTGTCATCTTGATGTCGTAGTGTCTTCTTGTGTTTCCATCATGCTGAGAGACCTTTCAAAACAAGTTAAGCCAAGCTGAAGGCAAGGTGAAAGAAAAAATACTCATAATAATATGCTTTGGTATTTTGTGAATAGGAAACGCTGGCATTATGTAGTACATATATTATCAAAACAGACAAATGCAACTTATACTAAATGGGTTGATAAGCTATATTATCTATATGAATTACTTGTTCTTGTGCTCTAAGGGTGACTATGATGATGGTAAACAATGATTATTCTGGAACTGATCCTAAAATCTGATTTGAAAATAATTGTACGAAGCGCTTTTCTCTTATCCTTCTTTGGTCCAAACAAGGGCACAGAAAGGGTTGAATTGAGTTCAGGAAGTTGGTATTAAATTATTGGGATTGCTAAGAGTCAAAAGCATTACATGACAATTTTTTTTAGTATGCGTTATATAAATATACGTAGCGTACATAATCCCTCCGAAGCTACTTTACATTCTTTAAAAACATACAATGTAGTTAAGCTTTGTGTAAGTAAAAATACAAAGGGTATGGTTTTATATTTATAAATACTTACATATCAACTTCCTTTTATTTGTGAGTTGTGCGCTATACACAATAATATGATCTTGGTAATCGTAATTGTTGTTCTGCATTTACCTTTTTGTATTGCTGTGTTGTTGTGATGTAATCTCAAGCATGATCTGATAAAAACGGTAAATGTGTTTTAAGAAATAGTAGATGAATGTCCCAGTAACCCTTTAGAAACTGCCCAGCCTCAAAAATATATAAGCGTATATCGTGTCACATCGAAACGCTTTACTTTGATATCCTCATATCTCACAGGATATCATCGCCGCGCTTTCGTCATCAGCAAATCAGATCTTATCGTCCCAACAAGAAGATGTAAAAAGTTAAAAAAAAATATAGTTTTATTCCATCATCTAGCTATTCTAACACAGTCAAATATACACCTAGAAATAATTCACTCTTTTTTGTAAGAACTGAAAGCACCCTTACGTTAAAGTACAGATACGACTAAACTTGTTCGGCAAATTATATATGACTGCTTTGCGTGGAATTGATATTAGCAGAGCAACGAGTGTCTACCTATATACTTGGTATTGACATTTTTCGTATCATCTTCTGCATCCTGAAAGTAAAACGTCCGAACCATCAATAATGAATGTTTTTTTGTTTTTTTCGCATTGGAAGGTTATATAGAAGTGTACAATTGATAGATATTTCAGTTCTGGAAAAAAATTTGGACAGTAATTAGAGGCTTGCATACAAATACATAATGAAAGGAGTCTGTAGTAAATAGCATAATCGGATATCTGCTTTACTATCGAGAATTCATTGTGTTCAATTGGTATTCATGATCTTAAAATGAACACAATGAAGTGAATGGAAGCAACATATAAGCAGAAAACGGGAACAAAACAAAATTGTAAAAGAATTTTTGTCACTCGAGATCGGTTTAAAATAAATACAAAAAAATAATAAGTAGATTTACTGTGTGTATATAAAAATTGAATGAGCAATAATAAGCTTTCTCGTTTTTCTATTCTGTCGGGGCGGGGAGTAATAGCCTAAGTGTAGCACTAGTTAATGCTCATCAAATCCATCTGTCCTTCGTTTTTAGTCACCAGTTGACTGATGCTGATTATTAGTTTGTCGATGTGGACAATTGACATAACTTCATAAGAGAAGGAATCGTGTATCCAATTCATAGAATTTGATATATTTAACAACAACATTCAATATTCTGATGCAGGGTTGATTATACTTTGCAATAAAAGTTTGTTTTGAAATAATAAGAAAGTATTCTATATAAATTGTCACCATTATTTCTCTTTGGCGAGTGTTGAATGAACGAAATTTGAGAACATGTTTATCATGTCCTTTTCATTTTATGTGTAGTATTATTTAAATTAATAAACCTCCGCAGCTGTATTAGATTACTTAGATAGCTTATATAAGGCCAATTATTATATAAGAAGCTTAAAATTAAGGGGTCTCTATTAATGCTTCACAGTTCTTGTTCTACCCTATACGTTACAATTTCCTTTGCCTAGGTTTATCCTTAAAACTTTTCGACGAAAGGCATCGTTATTGTAATACAAATGTAGTTATATATTTTCCTTAGAATTCTTCATTTGAAATTATTTAAAGTTATCGATAGCTTTAATGATGAGTTAATTACTAATACGCTACATTAAAAAACTCAACATCACATCATTTTGCAACGTTTTAAATGGACTGATCTAAAATAGAATCTCCGTCTGAATGTTGTTAAAGCCATCTTGATTTGCATGATGATACTTATTAGAAATTGCTGGTTTACCTGTTGTGAAATGTGACCATGCTGTGCCGGAGCCTCACGTGTGACAATGCACCAAAGCGTACTGAATACAATTTCACACATTTCTGAACTCGAGTAGCTCATTAGTATCCCAAACTTAAATATGAAATGCGCATAACGGATTGTAGCTACATTTATGATTACAAGTTTAAGTTCACAGTATGCATATTCAATTTAATATCATAATCCACGTAATAAAAAGCTAAATCTGTATTGAAAACTTTTCCTCGTCAAGTTAATGAATAAAACATTCATGCAGGCATGTAAATCACGGTCCACCGAAAAAATAGAAGGGGTAAGGATAATTTTGTCTGATTATCATCAGATATGGAAATAAGTTGTCTCATTAAACAAACGGTACATCTTGTATTTATGTACCTACTATGTACTTACTTCATAACCTTCTTGCAATGCACGGTGTAATTATGTCGTAACTCGTTTCTATACGACCAATGGCAAGTTCTCTCGGTATAAAATAGCTCTTTTTCAGGGTACTTTGGTATATAACTCAAGTTGACAGTAAGTGTCTACAACCCTTGAAATTTGTGATTAGTCATCTTTGCTTATTTTGGGAAGATATATTGAAATACTTGAGCTTAAATTGCTGGAGAGGTGGTTCTCAATCAAATGAAATTTCTATTCTACTCTACCCACCCTTCACTTTGATTATTGCACACATACATACATTGCCTACATACCTATCTTCCTTGCATGCGTGCACATTCTCCATTGCAATCACGGATGAGTGCTGATTCTTCCATACTCATCTTGGTCTAAAAATAATGAAATGATGAAAGTGACATTACACACTCGCACATCACATAGGAATATATTTCATCATGGGTGTATAATATATTGGAGAAAATGAGAAAAGAGACAAAGGGTTATAGACTAAAAAGCAGACTGGAATGTGTGCTTTCATCATCATCCACCCTCATTTCTTGCATTTAATTTAGGACCTCGTTCCTCTCTCCCAAACAAAAGCAAAAGGATTTCTATGGAAGGAGAATGATGAGTGATGCCGATGATGTTCCTGATGGCTCTGCAAAGGAGACGACTAACACTGCAGGCATTCAGTGAAAAAATGTTTGACGAAAACTTTTAATTGCGGAGCTGAGGAATGTTTCGTAAAAAGGACATCACATCATTTCTGTCATCATCACCTCCTTCCTTCGGAATTTTTCCTTTGTGTGACAACCATTATCACCGTCAACATCTTCACAAGAGATCTCGTCACATCTCTTCACTTTTTATATGCCTCATAGACACATAAGGAAATTCACCAAGAGCGTTCAGCGTTAGAGTGAAAAGAAACTTGAAGACTTTTTTTCTTTCAAAAAACAAACCAATAAGCGAGGCCTAAAGGCTACTGGCCAGTGAGCGATCCAATATAAAGGAAATCAGCCGTTCGTGTTTATTTGAGCGTCTTCATAGCATTGCCGTTGCATCATTTTCTTGCAACAAACTAGGAATACTTACCACCATCAGCAACTGATTTTTCATCATTTCCTCTGACAATGAGAAAAAGGGCAAAAAATCGAGATGACACTAGCAAAAAATCTTTACGTAGTATCTTTTCCCTTACATCCTTTTTTCCATTTTCTAGTTGACATATCCACGGAAAGGCTGAATAGTGCTCGTAGAAGCGTAAGCAGAATTCATGTATATATTGACTCATGATGCCAATGTCACGATGATGATGAAGGAAAAAACTACAAAAACATCAACAGATTTCATATAAGGCATACGACAATCCTTTACCAAAAGAAATACAATCTGCACACGTTTATATATTCATATAATATTGATTCACGATTTCTTATAAGCGCATCTATTTATGCATGGTTTGTCAAATCGCCTTTGGTTGCATTTTGTTTTTTCATTTCCTCAGAGGAAACTAGTGATGATGAAGAGAATTAATGGTATCAGCATTGATTACATTATACAAGGGATTCAACGATGCGACGAAAGAGAAGTACAAGTGCGGGACACACCAATTCAATACCAGCACAGATATAGAGAGATACCATACCATCAGGTAGACATGGTTACGAATAGGAATAAAGAGATAATCGGGAAGAAAAAGGAGAATGTCCAGTCAACCGTAGAAAGAAATGAGAAAAATTCCTCAGGTGACAGAAACAACCTTTTTCATGTTGAAGGAATTGAAAGTGCTTTGAGAAATTGTAGTTGGTTTTCAATTTTATGAGCGTTGGAGTGGAATGAAGTCAGGTAAACAGGGAAAAGGCACAACGGTACTTCATCTATACTTTACCTCTTCCGTAGATGCATGTAGAAAGTTGTGCAATATATTTATTCGCTACTTACAACATAATAAGGTACTGCAGATTTCAGTTTATAGCAAACATTGTAAATGATTTATAAAAGTTAAAATTCAGTTTCCAGTAATAATTGCAAGTTATTGGTTGTATAATATTTTAAAATTTGAAAAGTAAATAATGATATATTTTCATCAATGTTTAACCATAGTTAAACTGCACATTTTATGCGCTCTGGGTTGAGAGTAATCTGAACCCAATAGGTGAATTTTTATGGTAACACAATTTGGTAGATTTACATGGATGTAACAGAAATATACCAATTTGGATGAATATATTTATTCATTTTGGTACTTTTTACTGCAGTTCAAAAATACTACAGCGTGCATTCCTCATTAAACTCCTGCTGCGCGCCGCTAATGATACCGATTAACAATGAAGTGTGGCCTCTTAAAAACGAACCTCCCATCTTTTAACTGTTTCAATCGTTGTACAAAGAAGCGGAATAGATGGATTTCTATCATTGCTAATAGCGTAAAAACAAATCAGAAGAACACGAAGAACCAACAACGGTGTTTTGGTTTAATTCTTCTGAACATGCACGCTACAACAGTTCAACTTCAAGCTTGGATGAGTCGTTTTTTGAGATACCAATTCTTTTGTCACTTTTAATAGATATTGTGTAAGCGTTTGTACTTTGCACCAAATACAGACTTGTTTTACAGTTTCAGGTACATATTATTCATTTTTGCTTTGTGTATCATGGAGAGAACAACAATAAGTCATTGAATGATCATGCTAAGCTATACACAACAGATAACAAACACACAGCTCGCCACAATACTCTATCTTCAATTTAAAAAACTGAATAGTCTTTCTCTTCTGGACATGCATGACGTGCACACGAGAAAGAAAGCAGATGGATTGTTCTGTACACTAGTTATAATGATGATGGTGGTATAGTTGTGAGGAAAGTAATAAAAAAGTCATTACACTTTCATGTATAAGGTTAATCTCTTTTGAACAGCGGGAGACCAATAATCAACTTAGACGTTTTGATAATGATACACATTGCTTGCTAGTGTGTGTACAACTCAGCAACAATGCAGGTCTCGGGGTGATGGAAAATATTTCCGCATCATCCAGCAAACAAATTCAGAGTAAATAAAATTTTCTAATTATACGCTAATACGTACATACATTACATGCATTTATCATGTTACATCATCAATCTTCAATGGATTTTATACATGAATTTCTACAGTTGTCATTAAAAAATTGAGTCTACTAATTCAAATTTCGAACAATAATGGTACGAATAGAAAACATTTGTGTTATGCACCATGCAAGATGAATAGCTTTGTTGATGAGCCTTAAAGATATATTATATAACAGTATCTTTTTTATTTGCAATCCATATAACAAAATTACGAGTAGTTTTATTATTAGATGACAATATTCCTCTTTGAGACTGACTTTTTAAAGCTAAAGAGGGAGGGCATCATCGTACGTAAGGCATGTCGTGCTGTTGTTGCAATAAACTGAAACTAATCAAAACACTAACAACCCCTCACTGGTTGACACAATAATGGTAGCTTTCCCTCACAACAGCGTGTTAAATCTCTCCATGTAAAGTTATAAGCAAGCTAAAATAGAATACATGAATTTTATGTGCACAAATGTATACATGAAATATAATGTAAATTGTAAAATTGTAAATGCAAAAACAAATTTTATATTTATTGGCTGCTTATGACTGTGAATATCCAAACATGACGGGAACAGGAATGACACATTTCTACTTGCACACATGTGTAAATTACATATTTTATTACCAATTGTTGAGAGTTTTCATCAACAACGGTGATTTGATTATTGCACCTTTCTTCTTGTGCACACACGACTGAACCCAAAAAGAATTTCGTAAAGTCAGAACATTATACCTCTGTATTAATAACTGGCTCGCATTCCGTAAATATTGTATTACATTACCACGCGGCACGCTCAAGAAAGAAAAGTCACAAAAATAAACATGACCATTCGTTGGGTTATATCATCAGATAATATCTCTTTTGGCTATCGGTATTCAGATTGCGTATCAAATCTTATCCTTATCACATCTTCACGTGGTTGGTGGCCGTCAACAAGACACATGAGAAACAAAAAGGGAATTCTTCGGACATGTGTGTTGTCCACCAGGAATACAATATCTATTTACTGTATTTGTTCTCTGGTAAATTGTTTCAAAATGAAAATTGGATTACATTTTCTTCCGAGTGAAGCTATAATGGACCTTCAGGAAAGGGGCACTCAAGATTCACATTCTTATTCCCTTGTCACACTCATCGTCACACAAGAAATCTCATGTTGTACATTCTTGATGAAAATGAAAAGTATGGAAATATGTCATGTTTTGATTTTCATTTCGCTCGTCATTTCATAATCCTACGATGTTGTTCATGCTATGTAGTTTTCCCTTAAAAGAGTGCCTCCTCTTCATTTTTGTAGTACCATTCCTTGCACATCAATACTGCCCGAAAAACATGGTAAACAGCATCAAACAAACAATTCTACTTGTGACAACAAAGTGCATACGCGGAAGCTACAATAATAGTTGGAACTACATGGTGGATACAATCAAAAGAGCGGCAATAGAACACACAGAGCAACAGCGGTGGTCTCAATTCTCTCGAGACTTTCTTAAAGTAACCACATCCATAATGTACCCACCACCACCATCATGTAGGTTTCTTTTGTCAAGCTCCTTTTTCATTTTGTACTGTTTCCGGCAAGGAATGGATGCAGAAGCAAGAAGATCATGATAGTGGGTTTTATCCAGTTACGAGGTTCAAAGTCCACT
>JAHZMV010005810.1:0-14946 GCA_027743765.1 Coecobrya sp. COE2
AAAGATGAAACTATGCCCTTTACATTTTCTTTCTCTATTGTTACAATGCATGTGGGCGTTTAATTGTCATATTTTCTTTGCTACATGAGGTGCATCGTGTTCCAACAATAATAAGCATTGCGACTCTTGGGCAGCAACTGGAGAATGTTCAAAAAACCCTGGATATATGAACTCACATTGTGCAAAAGCTTGCAAACAATGTCGTTGACTTATATTTATTGCGCATCACATCATATAGGTACATGGTTTGTTTATACAAAATACTATTCAGTACGAATTTGGCAACTAAAGCGAGGAAAATTATAAAAATCATTAAATACGAAAAAGTCTTGAAAGTCATTTGAGTTGTTGTCGGTCTCAAAGATCACAGTTTTGTGGTAACTGCTCATTTAAATCACATCCCATGGATTTTTACAATGTCCATTAAAATGCAGACATGACTGAGGTTGCAATTGCCCGGTTGGAATACCTCGTTGTTGAAGGCGATAATTATGGTAATTTAAGCGGCTATATACTTCATCTGTTCGTCTTCTATTCGGATTACTCCATAAATTTTCAGCGAAGGCTGCAGCCCGAGGCCACAACTTGACTTCCACTTGCCATGGTCCTGTCTGAAAGCAGTAACATAACCGTCCATTCATGTTAATAGGCCACTGATCAACATTGGTAATACATTTCTCCATACCTTTTCACTCCAAAGGGGTGCCTCTGCTCCCAGTACTTGTTTCTTGCTTTTCGCATATCCAACACTAACTGGTGTGTCATATAGTACCTTTGAGATACAATACAATTAAAATAAAATCAAAGCAATCGTCAATAGTATCATTACGCAAAATGAGGTAAGTACCTACTTGCCAATGATGATATGGCCAGTTATGTTCTCTGCCTAGCCAAGTTCCCTCTCCCCAGTCTAGGTAAAATTTATCCATGTATGAGATAATTAGCGAAAAGCCCTTATCAAGAAGGGCCTTGATTTGCTTGTTGTTTGCTGCAAAGTTTATCATTTAATAATTTATCGCATATCACAGTCTCGTCTACCTACCTACCAGCCATTACTTTTTAAAAATTTTAATAATATTTAAAACTCACAAGACTCCCACACTTGTATTATATAGTCAGACGAATTTAGGAAGTCGACTTTTAATTCCTGTTCAGTCAGAGAGGATGTCCAAAGAATTGCAGTGACATTTGGACTGTGCTTTCTCAAGCGCTCAAAAGCTGCAAAAGCATGATTCAATGAACAGTGCAATAAAATAAAAGCAAGGAAAGTAAGCAAGCTTAAAATTTGTTTCATTCATTAACCTTGAGTTTGGAAGAATTTCCACAAGCCAATGCCATACGATTTATGATTCTTCATCCAAGTACTTAATTCAGGCTGATTGGCCCAACTTTGTACATTTACTTCATCTCCGCCCATGTGAAAAAGATCCTTATCAAAAACGTCAAGCATGTCGCTATACAATCGCTCTGAAAACATTAAAAATGTGTTTTTCCTACTTCACATTTTTAACAATAAACCTATTTTATAATTATGAACACCTACCTAACACGTCATATACATGAATATTTACTGGATTTAGGATTCCGCTGGAATAAACAATAAATTAAAAATATAATCTTTGAATAATGCGGTAACTATAAAATTGTTAGCTATCAGTTTACCAGGGTGGTTGGCCACACAAACTTTTCCATGTGTCATCATAGGCATTAATGTAAAACGCAAGATCCCCCATATCTAGACTTTTTCCGAACTGCCAACCGTTTCCTACAAAAATATACTTGTATAATTGATTGTTGTTGGATCAAGTGAAACACAAATTTGTCTTTCATTATGTCTGACCAGCATGGGACGGAGCGTCCAATTCGGGAATAACTTTAACCCCACGAATTCTTGCATACTTCACAAGATTCTTTAATTCCTGAGGATAGTAAAATTGACTCTCTGAAAGAGCTCCATATTGTGTCATCTAAAATATATCATTCTATTTTATGTACTTTGAACTAAGAGAGAATATAATAGAATATACATAACATTACCAGTTGCATGCAACATACCTGCGGAACTCTATTTGAATGAAAAGTAAAAGCGTTGCTGGTATCAATTAAAAGTCCGCGGTAGGGAAATGCCGGCTTATCTTCTGCATAATACATTTTTAGAATCTACACAAATTAATCATAGTGGTCAGAAACACAGTAGCATTCACATCTTCAGTCACGGTAATAGTAATCATAATTAAACCTAAAAAGTTAGAAAATTGGTACCTGCAGACAACTGCCCGACGAATCCAGTCCTATCAACTGACTAAAAGTTTCAAGGCCGTGGCGAAGGCCAAAGAAGGTATTTGAATTGATTAATACAGATAAATGTATTCCGCTTGTTGTCTATATATAAAGTCATGCTCATAATCATGCACTTTGTAATTATAACAGAATCAAGATTTTCAAGTCGCAATGTGGCTTGCTATACTTATCATCATGCATACCGAAGTATCTTCTTCAATGCTTATCTCATACGATTCATCCGTAGACAAAGACAACATTTCTTCTGTTGAGTTGGAGGAAAGTGAGATTTTTATGACATTATTGGCAAACGCACTTTCATTGCTGTTACCACCAAATGGCCACAAAAACGCAAATCTACCTTTAGACAGCACAGTCAAACCTGGAAACTGTAAAGAAATGAATGCAAAAATATTTCTATGAATTACTGACAATTAAACTTGAAACATTATCCAACTTCCAACTCACATTTTCCAAATAATTTTGCTTAATTTGAAAAGCCTCCTGCATGAGTTGTTTCACTTGTTCAGAAGCCGCTTCTATTTTGACTAATTTTATATTTTCAGGTACAAATTTGAAAGTGTCCGGGCCTTTCCTCTGTGACAAGATTAAACACATCCATTTTTAGTTTTCAATTTACTTTGCTAACAAATATGTTTGCATTAGGTAATTACATACCTGTAATTGCGGAAACGGCCAAACTGAACCATGAGATCCACAAGTGAGCCAGCAAACACTTAATGAATTAACTACATCACCCACTTTTGCTTCCCTTCGCCTACATGACTTCTCAACGCAGTCGTATGTCCAACGAGGCGGAGGCGGCCTATACAAGTTTATGAGAGCATTTTAATGATATAAAATAATTTTGTAACCTAATTATATTTTTTTTATTTGTAGTTAATGCTATTTAAAATATTTCATCATGAGACGTTTGATGTTTGATGGCTATAAGGTCTAATTTTCAAAGACAAGTTAAATATTCACACACCCGTCACGTCGCATCTCTTCAGATTCAGTTCCATCTGCCGAAGAGGAAGCATCACCGTTTTTCTTTGTTAGGCTGCTCAATAAAACATACGTTGATTTGGACATGTTTTCATGCACAGTGGAAACTTTAATAGACGGATACTGTGCAATTACGAAAATGCAACAAAAAAAGAAGAGAATCAATGCTGGCATTGGCACACGTTGCAATGTTCGCGGAAGATTCCGAAGGGAATACATTTTAATCCGTGATAATAACCGGGTATTGTAAATGAGAATTAATCCATCGGAGAACTTTCGATAAACCTTAAACAATGACATGGCGAGTATTGAAAACATGAATGATAATTTCTAAAACCATTATCATACTTTCAAAATTCGGATCCCCTAAGGATTTAATCTTATCCATGGCTTGAAGACTGACCCACCGACAAACAACTAATGGTTTATATTTTAATTAATTATCATTTCAACAATGCATTGTCGGGGCACTATGTCTCAATGATCGCATATTATGCATTAGCAAATCACTGTGCACAAATCCTGGTAACGTCACTTGAACCCATATCGGTCTATGACATTTGTTCCAACTATGATTATTCAAAAGATATAATTGTTAAAAATTAAACTAGCGATAAAAACAAAGAAGAGCTCACAGTGATTGGTCCTACATCTCTGTAATGTAAACTGTCTAAATTTAGGAATAAAATTGTGATGATATCTTTTCACTTAATTTTTTGTATGAAATTAGGGGCAATGCGAGATCACCTTTTGTGAATTGATTTTTGACATTTTGATGGAATATTATTAGGTAAGTCAATTATAATCCGATCCGATACATTTCTTTTATAGATTTTTGTAGTCATCATTATCACAAATCGTTAGTAAACGTTAAGAAATGTGTGCTTAATTAATCCTTAATGCCAAAAACTAGTCACACGAGATTACTACTATTGACACTCTGACGCACTCATTCTACTTAACTAATAGGTGATATTAAGAAGCATTTAAGCAGGAAGTTATTCAATATTCATTCATTTCCATTTGTAAAAATGACTTCATTATCCGTATCATTCCAGTTGTATTATTTTTAATTGTGGTGCAAATGACAAGGTTATTTATATACAAAAAATGAGCCATACACTTCACACATCACCTAACTCAACTCCTGCACCTAAAAAAATCAACAGTACATGGTCAAGGTGAATGAATTTTTATCCAACACTTAAACACAGCTCCCAATAGTATGTATGTTAGTAGCAATTTAAACGGTAATTTTCAGTTTAGATATTCGGTTTTTTATTACACAGGTGCATGATAAAAGTCCTTCCTCCTCCTGAATGAAATGCAGCGAGAAAAATGAATAGAACGAAATGTGAACCTCTATTGAGCTGTGTGAGGTATACAATAGGTTGCAATAATTGACAATAGAAATAAAATGGTTTTATAGGTAATATATATTTTATTTAAAATTTTATAATAATGGCTTTTGTTATTCGTCAAGAGAAATATATAAGGTATATTATAGTTTGGTATTGGTAACTGACAGTCTCACATGCAAAGCTATAATACACGACATTATAGACACCACTTGATTATAATATCAGTTTTAAAAAATAAACACTGTTCCTTTTACTATTATTTTGCAGTAAACTAAACGACATCAAACGAACACTGTCTACCTTGTGTGGATGATCATTGCATGATTGTCACTGACAAAATGATCACACTTATGATGTGTAGTCAAAATACATCCAGAATGAAATCATTCCAACGATAAACACATTTTATTAAATGTATTCTAAATATGTAATTTCATTTGATTTCCGTTGATTCATAAACCAGATCTGATTGAATATATAAATTGTACGTTACACGACACTTGCATGTCATATAAAAATTGTATATTATTTTTTAGTTTAAATTCAATCTCAAGATTGGCTAACAGGACCACAATGCACTGCGTTTTTATTGTTTCTCGGTTGCTTTCCACGAAAAGCGTACACAATATAGTTAGCTAATTATATTACAAATTTTTTTATGCTTTGATTAGCTTTTGTATTTTTACGTTTCAAACCGATTTTATACAGTGTAACATTTACATATAAGGTAGCTAAAAATCTATTGTATGTAGGCATAACTTTTTAACAGCTTATTAAACATGAGTTGAGTACCGTTGCAGTCCAAACATACACAAACTAAAATAATTGATTTACATGACACGGTGGACAAACTTTATGACGAAAGTGTGACTATGCTGCTGAGTTTAAAGTGGTGTGAGTTTGGATTAGATCAATATTTACATACTTAGTAACGTTACTTTATTTCACAGTCTGCTTGAAGGATCGCTACAATAACCGCTAATTTGATGGCAGGACTCGGGTTGTAGCCGATCGGCATGGATGCCTCGTCTCACCATTCTAGCTCGGTGATGAAGTAATCGAGGATAAACGGTGTTGGATCTGTTTCGAGGACTGCTCCATAATCGCTCTGCGAAGGCTGCACTGCGTGGCCAAAGTTTCATTTCCATATTATGTTGGTCCACCTATGCAAATATTGTTTTAAAGACCAGTATCTAATTTCATGCCAGATATCTATGAACCCGCATATATAAGGTAATTAAGTCAAACTTCTGAAATTGCACACTTGTGTGTACTTACTTACTTTCTCAGCCCACAGAGTCGCTTCACCGCCTAATTTAGGTGAAAAAATAAATATAAATCCGTGAAAAACTTTGGGTAAATACTGATGTAACACATATTATTTAGTTCTCTCATATTGCATTCTTACCTAGAATTTGTCCAGCTGCCAGTACATGGTAAGTTGCATTTGACCCCAGGTGATATTCTGTGATTTTTATTAGATCGTTGTCGTATAAATTCTAGAAGGAAGAAAATTTGCAATAACCTACTTACAGTTTTGTTTATAAATTAGGCCATGCATATGAATGTGGTTATTAATTACCTGCCAAGTTTTAATAGTCCACATGTGGTCGCGACCGAGCCTAAAAACAACAGCAGTAATTATTATTATTACATGTATGAGTTTAGCAAGAAAATAAACAATATTGATTGAAATTGGTTTTGTGAAAAGTTTCAATCCAATCTCACCAACTTCCATAACCATGATCCAAGTACGCAGCATCAACATTAGAATATATGACCTTATACTTCTCTTGTAAAAGTTCACGAACGTCTGAATGTGAAGCTGTAAATGTCGAAGAGAGTTTGAATAAAAATTGCACCTATCTATTTATTTACATCATTAAAAGAAATGAATATAAAACCCTTACACCCTGTCCAGATTTGAATTATGTAGTCATTGGGATTGAGAAATTGTCGACCTCTGCTAGTCATGTCAGAAGTCCAAACAATTGGTTTTATATAGTGACCTCCATTTGCTTCTACAAGCATTTCAAAAGCTGAAAAGTAAATGAAAAGGACAGTTTGTATAAACCCGTTAATGTTTCTGGAATTACCTATCTGCTTGAAGAAGGAGGCTCATCTCACCTTTCTGTTGAAAATGGCCCCACAAGTCCATCAAATCATGAGTTCCTTTGTTGTGTAACCAATTCCGAATTTCTGTATGATAATACCAACACTGAAAAAACACTTCATCTCCACCCATGTGAAATACATCCTTATCGAAAACTTCAAGAAAATCGGTATATAGTTCTCCTGTTGGGACAATATTTTTTTTAAATCATGTAATTGCATATTGCATTTCCTTATAATATACTTTTGCATTTGTAATCAACATCGTTCCATATCTTTCACGTACTTAACACAAGGTATGTGTAGTTATTAATTGGATTTAATTGTCCACATGGAGGTTGTCCACAATAACTCCTAAGAAAGAGAGCAATTTATTTTACTTCTTCTGGTGGGTATACATAGACAAATTCCTTTAGGGAAAATTAGCTTACCTCCAGGGCTCAGAATTAACGCATAAAGCTAAATCGCCCAATCCCTCCTGAGGCCCCCATTGCCAACCATTTCCTAATTTTTTAAATAATTTCAGTTAGTTATTTTGCTGTGTGTTATATTATGCTTTCGATGATGTTTGACAACAATGGTACTCTGTAATTTTTATACCTGCATGAGCTGGAGCATCTAACTCCGGAATGATCTTTACACCTCGCAATCGTGCGTAAAGGACCAATTCTTTGATATCTTTCGGTGTATAAATCTGAGTTTTGGAGTACGCTCCGTAGGTAGTCATCTATACAATTGTTAACAAGCATGTCATTACGAATATAAAATATGTGCATTTTTCTTGCTCATTAAGCTTTATGGGTTTCTGCTTACGTGAGGGATTCGCTTGGAATAGAACGGGAATGAATTCGTGTCGGTGATGTGCAGATGAAGCATGTTCATCTTGTTGTAGGACATTGCATCTACCATTCGTTTCAAGTAAAGGATTGGAATAAAGTTCCTCGATGTATCAATCATTAATCCTCGGTATGCAAATGCTGGTCTGTCCTCTATAGCAGCTTCTTTCACGACCTATTTGTTTACGATATTTGTTTTTATGACCATCCTACTTAAAACAGCGTGAGTATATTTAGAAATTAATTAGTTTTCTTGTTTTTCACACACCCTTAAACATTTGTTGAACTCATCATAAGCAATAAGTTGACCCAATGTCTCTAGTCCATGACGAACGCCAAAATATGTTGCTCCCACAATATCCACGTTGACTTGAGTGGCACCTCCCGTCTATAAAAATTCCATCGACATGGGGTAAAGTGATACTAATATGCACAGACTCAAAGTATGATATTGAGGAGATAATTGAATAATTTAAAGTTTTATACCCCATAATAAACTGAAATGGTCAAGTTGTAGCTTTCGTCTGTGGTCAATGATATTCTCGTGTCAGTATTCTGTGCTGTAAGAGTAATTGCGAGATAATTGTGTTCGAAACTTCTACTTTTCTGACTTCCGTCTTGATCGTCTTCCTTGGGACTCATCTGTTTAATATGAAATTATATTACTGCTTATTCAATAATTTATGAGCAAATTAAGGTTTATTTCTACACTCATTAATATTTGGGTCAGTAACATTCCGAAGGTACTGATGAATACCAACAGAATATGAACTCATAATAGTCAACATTTATAATAATGTCTGACTTACGCGAAACAAATGGTCTAGCAGCACATTTCCTGCGTATCCCAACATGGCTTTGACAGCCTTATGGGGTGCATTGATTGCAGTGACTTCTGCATTCTGCGCGTAAAATCCGACCAATTGCGATCCCAAGAATGTCTTAAATAGCAGGTATAAGTAATGATAACAATGGTCAATATTAAATTTCAAAATAGGTAATCATTATTATGAAGACAATAATAGCTTCACCGTTCTTAGAGTGGTTATGAAGTAAAAACTAGCTTGACATATATTTAAAAGACAAATGCTACCATCTCATTGTACATCAGGTAGCATTATTGCTACCCAAAAAAGGCTGTTATACTATATTTTTGCCATACCTTGACTGTTGGATAGGGCCACAAAGCTCCATAATTGCCACAAGTAAGCCAGCACACATTAAGGGACACCTGAGGTTCCGTCCCGTTAGCAAGCTCTCGTTGACACGAGATTCCATCCGAACAACGCCATGTCCACGGAGAATCACTGTAAGCGTAAGTGAAAGGGGCAAAGTGAACACAAACAAGAATTATCGCTACTATCCAAGTACACACCACCGGAAGTAGGCTATTATGTTTCCGTGTTCTACTAATCGGAAACTTAAGCAGCATTCTGATGATTTAAGGTTTTTGCGTAATGTGTGAAAAACAGCTACATATGTATATTATGTGAATATATCGGCAAAGGATTGTATAATTCTGGAAACAACTTTGATCTACTCACAAACTAGGCTGCCCGTCCTTGTGCAGCTGCCTAGAAGAAATTGATAACTCTAGGTTAGGTCGCACAGTAGAACTTGCCGAGCTGGGAAGGCCATTATTGGAAGCCAATCTTTTCGCAATCCCTGCATGAACGTGCGTGCCACCACCACCACTAGCACCACTGGAACTCAACGAATCGGACGCGGAGCTGGCAGTGTTGTCGTTACCATTCCCAAATTGAAGTACGGCCTTCTCATGATTGCTATTTCTTAGTGCGGGTGAAGCTGAAGCATCACAGTTGGTCAATGGTATCAAGTGCGCGCACACACTTATGAAAAGTAAGGAATATAATATCACAACACTAGTCCGACAAAGTCGTGAACTTGTGCCGCTATCACTAATAGAATTAGGCAATAGTAATGTTGTTCTCGTCCTACCACCCAAAACTATTCCTACAAACTTGGGGAAATACATTTCTGATAAGGACATAGATGCTGCTCTTGATGGCAGCGATCTTAATGATGATGACTTTGTACAAAGGCAACAGTTCACCACTGACGATGATAACTCATCTTCCAATGATGAAGGAAAGGAACAAGCTTGCGATGATGATGAATGATGATGCTTGTTATCGTCGTAAGGCTTCATTTTAATTCTGCCTGTCGTATAGGAAAATATTGTAGCAAAAATTTTCCATCAAGCTCGATTAGGAAAATGAAGAGCGAGTTAAAATTTAACTTAAATACAAGATTGCTGATTAATAAACTAAGAATAGACGAAAGAACTTTTTTTACAAAATCAAATGGCTCTGTCACTTGCTTTTTTTTACTGTCACATTCATATAGAGTGAAATAGTAAGTGGTCTGCATGAAAAAAAAATCATGAGACAAGTTTGCCTGTTTTATGAATATGTTTACTCATAGGCTTCTCCTTTTACTCTTGTTTCAGATTAGCAGCAATGACCAACTAGTACCAATAATGCACCATGTTCACTAACAACATCAACAACGCACTACACACACGAGATGTGTAACGAAGGCAAGTAGGTTTGAGAGTGAACGTAGATTTGATGGTCTGTAGGGAGGGAATGTGAGTTGTGGAGTGGAGTAGTAAAAGGAAAAGAATGAGAAAAAAAGTGGAGACAAGATGAAAACGAGCATGTGGACGAACGGGCATGAGCAATCGAATGTTGATATTAAAGTTCTAGTTTTGCTTAAAACTCCTATATAATGAATGATACTGCTTAATAATAATAATAATAAGTAAGTTTATAACTTGGCTGAGAGTGAGAATGAAATGTAATTATACTAGAGTAACTGGTTAGTCATTATATGAGTAAATAAATAAACAATGCAGTGCTTTGTGCCTCTCGGTCTTCTTGCAAGCTTTTTACTTTTAATGCGGCATAAGGTGCCTAGCGTGGCATTTTTGTTTTCAGTACAAAGCGCAGCAATGCCAATAATATTAAAGTGGTGTAGAGTAGCACTGGTGAGTAGTCTACTCTGAACGATAGTACAAGTAAAGTAGTAGTAAATAATTTGTTGTCAATCTCGTTATTAATCAGCATAAAAAAGTGGAAGCTTTTGCTCTTATTCATTTAAAACTCCTTTTAATCTCTAATCTCGACGGCACAGCATATAGCCACTTCTTTGACTGCCAGCTTCGTGATGTCTTAGGATGATAAATCAGGATGAAAGATTCACTTTTTCAAGAAGTGAGGCTACTAGCCTAGATTCAAAATGAATTTGTGTGAAATGAAAATGAATGAAGATGCTTGGGACACGACACAACAACGATTTTGTTTGCCGACAGTGAAAACAAATCGTTGTCATCAAGTGATTGTATAAAAGTATGTAAATACCTAGTTGTAGGATATGGGGGAAGTGCGTTTGGAGGTACATCTCTTATTCTATTTTATATACCTAAGTGTTTATCTGTATGAAAGTGCATTGTACGCGAGTACTATGTTACATTTTATTTGATCAATTTGACTTTATTATTATGTATGTACATTAGGATGCAAGATTGTGTATATCCTATAGGATGCATACATAATGAATCATGACCTCCAAAAAATATTTCATTAATTTTAAACCCCTTTATCACACTTTGCATGAAATCATTACATTGGATGATGCATTTTGTTTTATCGCATAACTGTTGTTATTCGTTATTTAAACGAGTAATGAGTAACCGATTAGGTAAATGTAATTTACTGTTTATTACATTTTTATTGATTATTTAATTAAAGTGTGTTTGATGTCACAAAATCATGGTGACGTTTAAAATTGAAGGTATTAATGCTGCTCTTTGGTTTGTATAGCTGAAAACAGCGTCAATCAGTCGAAATAGTGTATTTTAAAGTATATGGTACATTAATCCTATATATATCGGAAGGATAGTTTCTTTATCACATTTTAATCTTGATTTTAATTTATATAGTGAACTGCTGCTACTTTAATCATTAAATCGTCTGTAAATACGTCTATCAAATGAAATCACTTTAAAGAAAGATATGTAAGCTGATGTTGTACTACACTGCTTGTATTATCTTAACAGTGAACATTCATTAAAAATAACTTGTGTAATGTACCAAATCCTTCTCACAATCTTTGTTTGCATAAATGTACTTTAGTCAATATATTATCATAGTTTTCGATAAAGCTCTAAATATCTCAAAACGTCAGGAACAACTGACATCGTACATTATCCACATTCCGTAGATTAAACCAACCACCTGAACAGAATGAAAGTAAAAAAAAACTCATAAAACAAATTTACAATAAATGAATGTTTCTAAATTTAAATATCTAAATAAAAAGCTTGTTACTGCTACTACAATAATCCTCGTTCGTTTAGCGAATGTCATTTCATGCTGCATAAAAACAATTGGATTAAAAGGAATTGAGAAAACTCGTGCTAATAGTAATGAGATGTTTTGCTTTCTTAACATTGTCCCAATAAATTCTGAAAGGGAAAATGAATAAAAATATATCATTGCTCTTTCTTCCTACCACATCATAATATAGTGCAAACGTAATCTTGCACGCTGAATGTGGTGTGTTGTGGTGGATAGTAATGACGATTGAGAATGATGCTATAAAAAGATAAAGCTGTTCATCTGAAGCTGATGACTTGCAAATATACTTTGCTGAATGCCGTAACAGTATCTAACAAAGAAGTAACAGAGTTTATTATTTTAGCCGTGTAATAGACCTTTACCTACGTCAAGGAATACTGCTGCAGTATATACCATTTCTCTTAATTATTTTCATATTATGTCATAATACCTATCAAACAACAGATAAATGAGATTACAATTTTAACAGAATCATAATTTCACTTTGGTTGTAAATGATATAGACAACCGATACCAAATGCCACACCTCCCAGAAGTATTACGGAAAGTATCGATGATGATTTAAGCCACTTATATAAAGATGATGTAGAGATTAAAACACAGAAGCAAAGCGAAAAACATAATATGAAATGACGTGTTGTGGAAAGTTTCAAGTGTATATCATTTATTTTTCACTCGTATCCTTAAAGTCCTAAATTGTTCTTTTATTTATTTTCCAAGTTTAACTTAATTCTTTGCGTGTAAATTTGCCTATTGTTAGATTAAACCTTTTGATTATGATTTTTACTGTTCTCTTTCTATCTTTCGTAAAGGATTCATTCTTTAAACTCACGCAGCATATTATCATTTTAAGTATGTTGTCAGTGATAGTTCGTGACAACTTTTTATGCGTACAAATTACTTGAATAATTCGCACAAAAATGCTATCATCAAACAAGTGAGTGACAGCGATAAAGAGAAATTGTGTTCTTTTTTCATTTCATGCTTTAGTAAAGTAGATGAAAACATTTTTTGATGAGATTAAGAAAGCCACAGCTTCAAAATGTCATCAACACCCGTCCACACTTTCTGTGATGCATATTGTTTTCACACATTTCATCATACAACACACATTGAGCTAAAAGATAAGTTAAATGTCGAACAAATAGTAGCAGAAATAAAACCCTTTTGAAACAATGCAATTATTGTTGTACGTATGTGTGCGGTGAGGTTAAACAATATCTCATAAAATTTGCTGTGACAATCATACCACACTGCTTGGCTCTTGCTATCATTATATGGCACTCGACAATGTTTGTCATTCTGCGTAATTATACATTTGAAAGTAGTTGTTTGCGTGGATGCATCTTTGTGAGAAAAAAACATTTTATACCAATAAATTTCTTCAGATACATATATATGCAAGTTTTATTATGACACATAGAATGCAATATGCAGTTGAAATTGCATTTGATGCATTCGTTTACTCTACAACTTTTTTGCATGAACATGACCACACCGCAATATCCATAATGAGGAACTTGATATGAAGCGTTGTTGCAGTTATAAATTATGTCTCAACATGACAAGCCTCCTCCTGCCGTGATTGGAATTTTAATGTAAGTTTACTTTCAACCAAATGCCATGAATGACAGACTACGTACAGTGTTTCTTAATATTTTGCGCACAGGGCAAATAGATATCCATATCTGTTTGTAGGGTATCACCTTCTTTTGCCAAAATTTACTCTTTTTTAACGGCGTCTCCACCGGCAGTAAAAGTGATACACCGACGCTACACGTTCAAAGTGCGTCGTTAGACAGCACTCCTATCTTTCCCTTAGGCAACTTTGTTGTTCGTCGAGCTAATAAACGGGGAAAACGTACCTTTCCCTTCTGTTGTAAACTTTGCTACAAATCATATATATGAGCACACACCCACGACCAAAAAGTTGTAGGTGTACCTATTACCAGCACAGACATTTTTAGGGGATTTGGAGGTCATGCGACTGTTTTGCAAATTTGATAGATAAGATTTGGGTCATCGTTGTTGTGTGAGTGTACTTTTATTAGTAATATGAATAATATGAAAATTATAAATAAATTACCCACCTACATTTTAAAGCATCTTGAAACTGAAATGACCGGAATATTCTAATGCAATATTTCACATTAGAGATCATTTGATTTACCTTACATACTCCATCTATTCCATTAGCAACCCACACGAATATATTGGAGCTTTATAGGTGATCTCTATCGATCATCGTAAATCTGCTACATATTATTATGCCAATCAAAATGGTCATAATGTGAAAAACCATATAGTGTCGACTGACGTTCTAAAGTTTAAGTAACATAATGGCTGCCATTATTACACCATTTTATTTTATCGCTCTTAATAGTCCATTGCATTAAAATGGGGGGAGCATCTGCAATTATGCGTGCTGGCTTCGCAGTAAGCGTGATGCAGAGACAACAATATATTGAATACGCGATACGCGATTGAACCGATACCATCACTAACATCCCCCAGCGATTTTAGTAAGATCAGGTAAAACGAGTATAACACGCGCACGCACAAATATGTTTTAAAAATTACATATATAAAAGATTTTAAAATTATAGATTGTAATGTGTTGCATTGATATATGGCAATAAAAGGTGTGTTTGGCCTGGTTAAAGCACGACGAATGAAGACAAACCTATCTCTGTATCTCTTTTCAAACTCACTACCCTACTGCAACGATTTAACTAACTTACGCAGCAGAGGAGATGGATAAAGCAAATATTTTTTAGAGATGCAATATTTGCCATTGCAATGCTCTGTAACGCACGCAATAACAACAACACTGTACACAAAACTTACGAAAGCAGTGATCGTGAAGCCAAATAAGCCATAATTATTCATGTAACATTGCCACTGCTCTGCTTGCATTGCATGCATTGTCATTGCCGTTACAAATAAATACTCAGCTATTTTGAATAT
>JAHZMV010005811.1:0-79923 GCA_027743765.1 Coecobrya sp. COE2
ACTTGATCGTAAGCAGGGTTTGCTCTTATCGAGTGTGATCGTATTGAGGTTCGACTGTAGATATTTTGTATCTACATATCTATGAGGCAGCATCCGCAATACCTAAACCAAACCAGCAAAAGCATCAATACTACGAACGATGTAATAAATACCTCTGTGGAAGCAGCAGACACAGAAGAACAAAGTATGTACAAACGAGCAATTGTCAGTGTGGAAAAGTCTGAAAAGTGTACATATAACCTGAAGATGATAATAGAGTGAGTGAGTGAGAGGAGAAGAGGGATGAAAGAATGATGATGAGAAGATCATCGTCTTCTCTTCCCTTTCTACCCTTATTTTCATTTCATTACCTTGTTTGCTTGCATGCGTTTATTTTGTTTTGTTTTTTTGACAGTGAGCCATCTCATTTTTACACATGTTATTATTATTACATATATATATGTTGTCCAGTATAAAAAAAATTGACCTCGGGATATAAAGGAACACATTTTAAACTCGTTTGTTTAATTTTCTTATTAGACAATCTGCTATTTTCGCACAACTTTCAAGCTTGTTTGGCAAATCACTTCCCAGTAGAACACGAGAAGTTACTCAATTGACAGATTTTCTAGCCATTATGCTTCCAATATATAATGTTTCATCATTCTTGTAAAACTGAAATCTTATTTCTTTCATTAAGATTGAAGATGTTTTCTTTAAGAGCATGAATATGGCAAGGTATAATTGTAGAGGGTAATAAACACCCCAAAAAATGCATGAACAAAGCCTGAGATTTTGCACAGACAGGTAAACAACAGAGGTGGCCATCAGTTCACGCCTTTAGCTTCTAACCAAAATATTTTTGAAAGATTTGTTGGACAGATATAGCAGATGTGGGGATGGTAAATATAAATATTTATTATTTACTCCCACAAAAAATAAGATTACTATATTGTTAATTGAGAATGGTGGATGGTGGGGGTATAGTTAATGAGTTTTGTTATAAAAATCGGTATCAGCAGAAGCGTTTCACGAATGTATTAATGGAATTTCCTAAAGTATCTTCATTACGAACTCACAGAAGCATGCTGACAAAAAAAAAGGAATTTTCTCTTCGTGAGGGGCTTAGCCCTGCAGCGAATATAAACATTTTAAAAATTTTCAAACAAAATATATACTGTTGAGGCAGTTGAGGTGATGATTATTACTATTACTTTGGACGCAACGCAATCCAGTTTATCCAGTAATTCCCTTTGTCTAACTCATTAGATATGAATAAGCTTCGGATGTAACGAAAACCGTTATAATGAAGCGTTTCTTATAAATTTTTGCATGGAAAGGTAAGACAACTCCCAAAAAATTACAATTCATTATAATATCATGATTTGAAGGTGAGCGAAATGAAAAAAAGTTTTAACACTTTGATAACTTTACAATTATCGTTTTTTATCCAACGGCTTGGCTCCACAGAATAAATTATAAGGTTTTTATTATGTATAAAAAAGCAACGTGTAGCCTGATATGATTGCCCGTGAGCATTTGCGTATTGAAAACAAATCGATTGATTGTGAACGAACTTGTTGATGTAATTCGTGATTGATTTTTGCACTATGCAGCATTTCAATGGGATACAAGTTTTTGCACGAAATATCTTAAATCGGGCATACCATGGAAACAATGTATGACTGACTTTGACCAGCTTTTTATTGTCGAGAATAAATCATGGGACTGTTTTCTTTAGACGTAACGTACCTGTTACAATCTGTTGAAAGCTAAACGTCACTGACATCAGGTACAAAGTAGCGTGTACTCTAAAGGGGCATGTCGGTGCAACGCTAACATGAATGAAATGAAATATTGAAAGCGAGCTTCTTTTTGGCTCGTTAGTCTGGTGACGTTGGTTCATTTCAATTTTATTGCTTATTGCTTACAGTTTGATGATGTTGGTAGAAGTGTTACTACACACTCCATTATACAGTCCCTTTCAATCACTCAAGGTAATAAAAGTTTTGATACCAGACACTTGATCAATGTGTCAACCGTGGAGACCAACCGCATGGAATCAGAGATAAGATGAATTAATGGATCCGGTCACTCAAATTTAGATTAAAAAGAGAGGCCGCTCTACAATATAGATAAATCGAGCACGTTAGCCGACTTCTCGGCTCTTCCTCTGACAAGACTACCCAACAACAATGCCGTAACACTGTTACCACTTACTATACAACCGATGATCTGTTCTTGACGATGATGATGATTCCGCAACTTTCCTCTGACAACAGCTCTAATACACAGTCTTTTTGACGCAGTTAAAACACTTGACATGTTTTGTATAAAGTTTTATTTCCTCCATAAAATGATGATGAAATGGTACACAATAATAATAAAGATGATGATGATGTCATCGTATAAAAGACGCCTTGTATTGGCCTAGGACGGAATAGAGTGCGGGTGAAATAAAATGTTTATTTTGCTACTGCTACAGTTTCAATGAATCCCATAATATTCAGAATGGAACAAAGGAAATAATGGATAATACTTTGTTTCAAAATTCCAAAAAATATCCAAATGGACTAATTAGAATTTTACTAAAAGCATATTTTCGATAACGCAAAGAAAACTTTATCCTGCACACGCATTAACGAAATTGATTGATTCGTAGAGACGCCACCTGAACATGGAATTCTCATTTTTGTCAGAGCGTAGACAATAGTTAGCATATTTATAAAAAAAAATCTGTAACACTACACATGGTTTCATTTTTTGCAATATCCCATCAAGAAAAACGATATTTTCATTGTGCAAAAAATAAGCAAACAATACAGTATAACCAACCATTATATAAAAAAAGCTCAAACTGCTGTATGTAAAGACTTACATAAAAATGCAGATGTTGAAGACTGGATTTTTGAACAGTAGCATCATCTGTGATAGAAATTTAACTTTGGTATAATATAATATCAGATAAACTATATCATCACCATCATCAGAAAAACACAACAGACGCAACCCCAGACAGCATCTTCTTAACCCTCAAGTAGAAAATGAACACGCGAGCCACGAATGCATCAATCTTCTTCATCTCCTCCCTCCTAATAAATGAATAAAAAACGAAAAGGCAAGTCGAGTATGAACATACAAAACTTACTTGCTAAACATATACTCTTGTTTTTTACATCAATTGGGATTTGATAAATGTACGATTTTTTGCAAAATGATCACGTTTAGCTGCTATTGACATTTATCAAAGGACTCAAGAAACAAACTTTCGCTACCATAAATTTAGCTAGTAAGATGCTATGAAATGGTAGTGGTAATAGTGTAAGTAGTAATTTGGAAAAGCCACACATACCATATTTTTTCCTCGATTGCCATGATCCTGTTGAATGAATAATTACGTATATATATAATATGATTTTATCAGTAAGCACGATACAAATTATTACGTGGTATCGACAACAAGCTTAATATGACTTTAAACCCATGGGGTTCACCTATTAAAATAATGCATAAAAATTTCGAGATTGAACTGATTTTATATTCAAAATGTGTACAGCTTCGTGTACTTTTGGTAGGTAAAATTAACTGGAAATATGTTTTCACGTATCTCATGTTCTGTGGCTGGCTGGCTGAATGGTGAGAATTTAAAGTGTAAGACCACCTAGTTTGTTCAAGGAGAAAATTAGCAATCATTTCATTTGCCCCACGAATCATCGTACCCTGACTTGCTGGCTGTACGTTATGATATAAATTTAACGAGATGATAGGTGCTTCATTCTACGTTCAGAAGAAGAAAAACTGCTCAGAGGGTGCTTCATTGTTAGCAGTGCCTCTCAAAAAACTTCAACGTTTATACCCTAAAGCAGAAAAAAAGTTCTGGGAGTTTTGGGACGACGACGGTGCCGATGATTATTATTATTGCACACACCTTAGTTTCGACACCAGTCCTCACAGAGTGCAATCTCTGGGAACAAAGATATTTCCTTCAAGGATCAGGAATGCGTACCAATTCCTCATTACATTTATTATAAGAAGGTAGTAGTCTGAAGTCTGGAGCCAGAATCAGGATCTAATGCATTACCAATTCATTTCGTACTGTTAATAAAATCGTTTTTTTCGAAACCGTATTTTCATTCATACCTTTAAACAATGTTAATTTTCAAAATTAGATTCAACAAATAAGGTCACTATTACAGAAGAATCTAAGAGAAAAAGCATACAAGGCATCCCATTTCGGAGAGAGATCCAGAAAATGATGAACTTCATTATTTGTTCTTTTTGGCCTAGGTGCTAATAAACATGTTCATCAGACTGACTAGGGCGATGATTTAGGTGATTTCACGGGCGATTTGTCTCAGACCGTAAGTTCCACGCCTACCTGCTTGCATAGATCATCTCCGTGTAAAAGATTGGATAGGCTGCGAGAACCCTGCCTCCATCACCAAACACGGTAAACTTACTTCTCTCTTAATACAACTTTTCACCTTTTGCCAAACACATTGCCATTGCACTACTACTACCATTTCTACCACTCAACCAACAGCACAGAGAGTAAAAGAGTCAAAGTGAAGTGTTATCCAACTCATTCCTCTTTACACTCGGCATCAGCAACGGTAATGCATAAAAAATGCACGGTTGTTGTATCGCACGGTTCCACCATTCTTACCACCGCCACGGCAACACCGCCAGCCAGGTTTTTGTGCCGTATCCGTGAATATGTGTACGCATCTCCTCCACAAAGCAGTTTCGTGTGGGCTCGTGACTTAATATAATATTCATGAATTTGTGTACTCCTTTATTCGATTCTGCTGGGATTACTATTTTGTATAGTATTCTATTTCGACTAGACAACTAATAACATTACTACTATAACAGGAACAATAACGACAAACAACAATAGAACGCTTCAAAATGGTAATAAGGTAAATAAATGAAGCACACTGGAGACATTTTTGTTCTTCTTCTCCTTTCCCTTTTACATTTTTCATTTTTTTGCCATTTACATGTCGTCACTGGTCACTGACATTCTTTGCGCGTAAAAAGTTATGCGTCTCATGTTATAAAATAATGTTTTAACTGCCCACTATGTTTCCAATTGTTTTAACAATGTGAAGTAAAACCTCAAGACTAGGTGAGAATGATGTTCATCTATACGGACCCAGCTTGTTAAATAACAATTACAATGAAATTACCCTTTCATGCTTCGGCCACTATAAATCTCTACCAAAAAATGTTGCATGTTTCGAAAACATGGCAGTGTGCCGTGCTACAGAGTGCAAACTGTAAAAAAGCGCTTGCATACCAGATCATACATTAGTTTACTTATTTGGTAGTTGTGAAAAATTGTAAAAATGCTATAATTCACATCATTTTCTTTCATAAAAATAATGCTGAATGGTTTATTCAGTTTGGACAAGGAAGAATACATGGCTAAATAAAATAAAGCTCAGCGCGGCAGCAGCAGAATTTTTAACGTATAGTTTGGCCAGCATATTATTGTAGCAGTAATGTTTATCTTACGTTACGAGAGGGAAAGGAAAGCTACATACCTGCTTATACGAAAGAAAGGAATGAGTGGTGCTATAGGATGAACGAAGAGAAGAAAACGAGAAAGATAATGTGCTGTAGACAATAAAGCCTTGGAGCATCAACAACCATAACTCATTAAATTACATAACGTCTACATTTTTACAAGTTTTTTATGAAGTGGAATGTTGAATGCCACCCTCATCTGCATACCACCTTGCCACATGCTGATATCATACACGTAAAAAACTGAATAAGGAAAAAAATACAATAATATACTTGCCTAGTAAACATACCTCTCTATTCCTGTTATTATCCAGTAATAATAACAAAATAATGCAATTCATACGTATACCAATTTCCTTGCTCTTCAACGTAACAGGCAGGACGAGCGGAGGAAATGAAGTGGAAGGTTTGTTTTAAGATCAGGCGCTGATCGTCTCCTTATGAGAATGAATGAAAGAGACATGTGGATCCTCCTCTTTCGCCACATCATCTTGAGAAACAGACTGGAGTCCAATTTTCCTCCCATTCAACAAATCGTGCAGAGATTTGTTTGTTGAGGTGTACACAGTTTTGGTGGTCATTCATCTGACTGATGCATAATATATATTCCAGGTGTATCAAGCAGTAGTAAGTATGCTTCGTAATAGTAATAAATAGCAATCTATCTATTGCATTCTTTTCATTTTTATGCATGCGTTTTACGATTTTGTTAGCCGAGATTTATAATACGGGTAACTTTATTTTATTTATTCGCCTATGAACTTTGCTATTCATGCGATTCCATTTTTCACTAATATGTATTTTATTAAACTACACATAACTACATAAAATGTTGGCTGGCAAAAGCATTAACAGTTCGCACAAAATGAGCAATTCATTGTTAAAGAAGTACAAAAATGACCTTCATAGGCTTCAAAATTGTATATACGTATCTATGTAAATATTTAGGTATGTAAAATCGAATCATAATTGTCTCATTGTTAATGAAAATATTGCCGTTATAATGTACATGCACATTAATAAATACATAAGCACAACACATCAGGCTTTAGGACGAGAGAAAGTTACTACAAACTAAACACCATTAACTTTCAAGAATACAATTAATCACACCTGCAGGAAGCTCAATATTCGTCAATCTTAATGAGAATATTAATGAAAAAATGTAAAGTAAAGGTAGCCGCTCTTACATTGAATTGACGGTGGCCGCTCTGTGTTTACTTACACAGTTACATAGGTACATAATATACACAATATTACTTCCTATGTACATAATATAATAATATGTAATAAAATTCGGCTGCTTTTTCACGTGGAAATAATTGTTACCCAGAAAATACACAGAATACTAGATGAGAAATGAAATGAAAAAGCAGTTTTTGTTATCTATTTATATCTCATTTCAGATAAGGTCATGCACATATATTATTATAATATTGCTTATATTTATATTCATCTGATATTGTTAGATTTGTACTGAGGATCGGTTTTTACTGACGTAAATACCTTTCGTGAGTATTACTAGTCATTTTACTAGTGCAATGGACCCTTCTCATCTGATACAGTTCATTGGTAACGATCAAACCATTTTATATTAAAAGGTTACCTTAGCAATTTTATTACTGTTGCTATATGATTTAACCCCTCGTATAAAAAGAAAGAGATATTAATAAATATGAAATTGCTTCTGTAAAGTAAACATATCCAGTTCCCCAAAAATTATGGAGACGATATAAGCATAATAATAGCTAATTTTATGTTATTTTATAACCGCAAGTGCTAACATTCCACTTGGAATGTGTGAAGGATAAGCATCATTTTATGGCCTGGAAAAAGAAAGGAAAACGATACACGTCCCTTGTTGGTTTTTACTCCATCCAACACCCTGTTATCAACTAGAAAATCAAACACAGGATAAGTCAAACTAGTCATTTGTTTACTGCCTCTTCTCCTCCGTGACAAAAGGAACCTTCATATTATACATTATTTATTGTTTATTATTTCAACACGGTATTTTATACAACAGAACACAACTCTGAATTTATATGATAATCAATACTTTTAAAAGATTGTTTGCTTTGTTAACCGACCTTATCGTGAGCTTAATGCTGCACACATACCTGTAAGTTTGTAATCCAACATGAGTTTTACTGGAATAGCTGCAATAAATAAGCAACACAGGTCAAAATAGTGCTCATAAATATAACAATTATTGTGGAAATAGTATATATTAAATATGGCATGGTAAATAGTGTGCATATAGTAATTGTACGGGTGACGTACATTGATTGTTTTGCGTCTTAATAAAAAAATCTTTTCAGAATTAATAAAATCGAGTGCACAGTACAAAACAAATACAAGGTCAACGATTATTGGGATATAAAATGATAATATTTTAATCGCTTTTGTCATTATGATCACCATGATCTCGTGGGTCTTGTTTTATAGTTTCTTTTTATAATTTGTTTCTCGCTGTACTATTTACAACATAATATGCTGACACATTTTGCTCCAAAATTTCTACTTCTAAAACATACTCATCTGAAATATGCAAAGATGCTAACTCATCATTTTCTTGGGCAAACCAAAATTTGAAAATTAATTTTCACTAAGGTCTACCAGGTTTCTAGCATGGAATATACGTACATTATTTCAGTCGCTCACACTAGAAATGTGTGTATAATATACCGATGCCATTAACTAAATTATTAAGGTAGTAAATAACCTAACAAAAACAGCGACAAAATATATTAAATGGTTTCCATAGACCAGATCTATTAAAAACTATCAGGAAAAATTGATGATTTAACCGTAGCGTTATTTTAAAATCGGATTGGAATGATCGGATCTATTTAAATAGATAGCACAATATTCTGTACGGTACTGGAAAACGCCACTAACGCCAGTGACTTTGGGGTGGGTTTGAGTCCGTATTTCGATGGATGTGTGGTTATTCCCGGGTTTATTACTGAATTAGTATCTGTGAGAAAATTCTACCGTAAGACTTTTTCGAATACAAATCATTATGGGATAGCTTGTAGAAATATGATGGCATTCGAATGGAATCCCATAGAATGAAAATGTGGAAACTAACGATTACATAGTAGCATATTATATCACATGGTGGCATGATATCGTTATCGGCAGAACCTCATACATTCCGTTTCCTTTTATTTTCCGACCTGAAGGCTGAAAAATAGTTGTTAGTAATAACCTGAATGACTGGAACGACTGATGATGTCGACGAGAAAAATGTGCGTTTTATTTTTAACACTTCAACCATTCAATTTGATTTGGGATTCTGGTCGTGAAAGCAGTAAAACAAACACCTGTCTTTCCAAACGGCAATTGTTATAGTTAATAAGCTTGTCTCAAGACGACGTTTCAGTGTAAGGGAACCACATATCTTAATAACATACTTTAGATTAGCATAAACTGCTGAAAAGGTAAATAAAATAGGCGGAATGGATAGAGGAGTAACGTAACAATTTTACAAGTTACCTATGAAACAATACGCAGCTAAAGATATAAAACGATGAGACGTAGTACCTCTGTTGTATAATATGCATTTATAAACTGAATAATGTTCGCTTCTGACACACAGGATGCTCATAAAACTAGCGATAAACTTCTATAAATTCATTTATTCTCTCCGTCCAATTTCACATAATACATCCATCCATCATTGTTTGTTGATTCACTAAAAATTATTAACTCATTTAATTGCTTTCTGAGAATTTTCATAACTGATATGATTAAGTAGCATGTTTTCAAAATGGGCTACCATTCACCAAATCATTACTCTGTGGCATAAGGAAATATAATAATGCGAGTGCACATGTAAGTAATGGAATAAGAGAAAAAGTAAAAATTAAAATTACCAGAATCATGCATTGAATATTTACGTGAAAATGATAGCTTGGAACCGGATGTAATCTTAGGGAAAATAAACACACCTTAATCTAATCATTTATTTAATAGAACACTCGGTTTTATACTCATTTAAAGTGAAACTTTTACCTTGTTTACTAAATCATGGTAAATTCCTATTTGCTAACTGAAAATATATCAAACTCGGTCACGGTCGACAAACTAAGCAAATAAATACTTTAATGTTACAAAACGCTCGTGCTTTTCATATAAACTGTGTTCTCTGTACACAATATAACGTTCTCTTAAAAATTGTTAGCATAGTTTATATAAAGTGCATTATATATTGTCTAGCAAGTCATAATAGGTATGTAATGCAATTTGCTCATCTTCCTTTCAATAAATTCGTCTTGTTTAACAGGAGAACATATTAGTATACCATTATGATTGTTGTGGTCCAACCTTGTCGTAATTAAATATTATATAATAATATGATTTATCTTGATACATCTTGACTACTCCAATCAGCAAACCAAACGTTCATAAAGATCTACTTTGCCCATAAAAGACACAGGATGGCACGAAGTCAGGAAAGAGTAACTATTACAATTTATATATTCATGAATACTAATGACGGTGATATGAGATGATGATGTTGAAGACGGCGAGTGTGAACGCATATCAACTAGAGCTCTTTTATGCCTTTGTACAAACGAATAATAATGATAAGGGTCAATAGGCAATTTGGATGAATGTAAAAAACTCAAAAGAGACCAGATGGACCTCTCACCTTCTCCCAGTATGTCTGTCTTTCTTATTCTGACCATTTTTTATCGCAGAGCTCAGAGGACGGAATGATCAACGGGCACATATTATGTACGTTATATGATATGCTACTACTAGCACAAACTTGTAGAATCATTTGTATCAGTTAGTAAATCAACAATGAATACATGCTACGTTTTTTTCGTGGTCATCATCATTATCATCAGTGCATCAACAGCAAGCACGAAATGCTCCGGTTGATGATAATGAGGAGAAATTATGCATATTCATAAAGATACACATACTCACACTTTAGAATGTTTGTTTACTCACAGACCAATCCTGTTTTCTTGATTAGTGGTCGTCATAATGGTGTGGATAAATGAGCCACTAACTAAACAACAGAAGCAACGAGCATAAACTTCAACTGGGGTGGCAAAACTGGTGAAATGTGTGTGGTGTTGGTGATGATGGTGGTGCAATCAAGCCAACGCGAAAATATAATACATGAAGTGCATCTCTGGTGTGTGGTGGAATGGTTGTAAATTGCGCATCAACAATTGTTGAAAACACGTATATAAAAATATGTTATTTTACGGAATGCTGACAAAGATTTTTAACCTTTAATGAGCACATGTACCTCCAACTCGGCGGTACTATTTACCTTTAGCAAGGAGACGGAAAGTAGTTTATATTTGGATTTTCAAACTTTGGAACGGCTATTTGTAGACAATTTAGAACAATCCTTAACAAATCATTTTAAATTTACCATGAAATCAGGGCTGAAATGTACCCACAGCCACAGAATACTTATGTACCTATTTTAGTAAGTAAACTTGCTGCTGCCGGATTTATGTAACGTGATATGTATTAAGCTTATACCTGTAAACATTGTTTATAATGCGTAAAAAAGTAATACGGTAATTTAAAATTTCAAGGTTCATACTACGTGCATATACTGTATATTGGTGTATATGCAATTCATTCAACAGCGTCAGTACATTCTTATCATTTCTGCAATGCGGTAATCTTTCAACGAACGGCAAAATCTGATAAAACTGTCAGTAGAAAACATCGAAGTTTCAAATAAATTAATTGAATATTTTATTCTCATTACCTCTGAAGCAAGGTACATTTTTTGTTGCTTAATTGTTAGTTTCAACGATTTAGATCTGCATACTGTCAATTCACCCCAATCATAACAACCTTGAGAAACTTGAGATAACACAGTTTTAGAAACTAATGCACACACACACATTACCCATGTATTTAATGGATTTTACATGTTGATTTTTTACATGCTTGCATGATGCTTAAATTTACTACTGCATTTACAAAGCAGCTTCTACCATGCATGCATGCCATTACTTGTACAAATTTGCAGTCACTTTTCTCTCAAGATGTATAATTTACTCGGTTAATGCCCAACTCACTTGTGGAAAGGAGACCTGAAATATGTAAATAGGGCATCAAAAGCAACAAGGTTTAAGTTGCATAGATCTATTGAGTGAAGTGGTCATGCAATTTTTTCCGGTGTAACTAATACTTATTTACAACACCATCATCGTCCCATCATTCATCCTTGTTTCACTCTACACATTCATCATTCTTGTTTTTCTTCTTGACCACACTGTTTACAAACATTCAGGAGGATGCAGATGCAACGCGCTTTCCGGATCTGAGACATAACAGTTGGTTTTATTGATATGACCAAGCAGGGTGAGAAAATTGCTTCGATCATGAAGAATTTATTATTATTATTGATAAAAATTACTTGTTATATGAATCATCATAAAAGTTTACATCTCACGTACTTAATTCTCAAATTGTACATACCTATCTACATTCAAAAACTACCATTGAATAGTTTTCAACATCAACATGCGTTTAGGTTAGTGAAAGAAATTCGTTATTATTATAGCATAAACATGTACAAACAGTGAAGGAAAAATAAGATGTCAGTCTCCTAAAGACATACTCAAATGACAAGTAGAAATGTTATAGTTGTACAAAGCGTCGTTATAATGGCGATTATCGTCTGCAATCCCCATTTAGTGTGATGACGATGAGGGGTTGCAATTGCACGTAAAAAGTGAGAAAGTTGTTCATACGTACAAATCAAAGTAATTCTAAAATGGTTACTTTCATTGATATACGACAACAAGATACATGTTGATTTCAGAAGTAATAAAGGAGTTCACATTCCCCAAAACATACAGATACAGTGTATAACTATGATTTACCACTTTGTTAATAATGCTGAAACTTCACAACACGCATGCATGATGATGATTTTTGTAATGATAATGATGCACCATCATCAACGACCAATTTTTTTGGGATCTCCATCATCATCATAGTAGACATGATGCAGTCGCATTCCGAAGAAGCAGGTAGGTCCTTCCTACGCCTCCGCCCCATTACCACTACACCACACTTGATTCAGATTTCAACCTAATTTTCATGGCATTTTTCTTTCTTTTTTTTTCTTGATTCAGGCTTTTGATGTTTATGAACACACTACACTGCATCTGCTAGCGTAAATTTGTGTGCTATGGCCAACAAAAAATTCATATCCAATAGTATTATTATTATTATTGTTTGGGTAATAGAAGCTAGATAAACATAACCACAGCCATTATTATCATGTTCATACCAACTATTATTCATTATTATTCTTCTTAAGACTTGGCAGCCACTCCTGCAATCAAACACCATGGAAACGACAGTGAGGAAGGAGCAGTAGACGGACGAGTGATTGCGTGTTAGATGTTTCGATGCCATATCGTGTTCTAATATTTTCAGAATTATTCCAGTCAATCAACTCTAAAGTATGTATAAGCATTTACTGAAGGTGTAAGAGTCGTTGACCATCTTATCATTTCTTTTGAAAAACTTAAATTCGTTGACACATTTGAAATTATATTTACAATTTATTAGAAATTGATGTATGTACAATATTTACGAAAATTTTGGTTCCTAAGCGCTACGTTATTTTTGTACGAATAGAGGAAAATTTTATTACTTGTTGTAATACAAGTGTATTTGAATTTTTGTCGGTAGATCCTAAAAACAAAGAAAGTTTTGACAAGAGATGTTATTATCGTCATACCGACATATCAGTTGTCTTAACGACGCTCCGTGTGTGTTCTTTGGTCCTTGTGTGCCAAAAAAACACCAACATCCTACATCATAGAATTGGGACCGTGCGGCCGCATTACTGTTCATTCAGTTTTGTGGTGTGATGGTGATGGTAAGGTGCAGACAAAGAGGAATTACCATTATTACGGCTGCCATGTTCACTTAATGAATTTCAGTCTGTCTTTTGGTTTGAGATAAAAAGCCAAAACGATCATTTGTTGATGGTGGCAACACTGAGGAAACCAATAATATCTAACTGATTTACTGCGGTTCAGATTCGTATATTAACGAAGTATATATGAAGTAAGATTACGTTTTTTACGGTTTACGCGTCCTCTTTTTGCGGTTACTCGAGTCACAGTATATTTATTATTCTGTATCTTATCTAAAACCGACGAATAAGTGTGTAGTGATAAGAGCATGAGTAATGGAAGCACATAAAAACAGTAGCTTGTCGTTAGAAAGATGATGTTTGGTGTTTAATGACAAAATTCGAAATCAACAATAATAATACTAAGAACAGTAAAAGGAGAGCAGTATGAAAATAATGACTACTGTGTTTCTAATGACAAGGCAAAAGCAAAGCATATCATTTCCATCATCGTCATCATCTGCATGGTTATCATCATCATCTCTCACCTATGCTGCACTCATAATCAGTATGTTTGTTGTTTGCTATTTTAAGACCCGTTACATCATCATTTTCCCTGCGTTTGTAATAATATGTATATCTATAAAATACGCTACATTCATGTAAAGTTATGCGTATGTGTACTTATTGTGGGATACTTTCACTATATCGTACAACGCGCTTCTGTTAAGATCACTTATTATACTACGTAAAGCTGGCATACTGTGTACTAAGGCTACATCTAATCACTACTTCGGCCACGCATTTCTACAAGTTGTGTGAATTTTACTTACTTCTATTACACGACATGTGCATGCGAAAATGAAGTTACTAGAAGTGTTTTTTTATAAAGATCTAATACCTGTAGTGATGTGAGGCACGATTATTATTCTATAATATTCAGTTCCAGTTCTAAAATAAGCAAAGTACCTATATACTACTACTGTATCTCCGTGGTAACACAACCACACTGAAAATGTAAATACCGGGCAACATCATTAAAAAACACACACGAAGACTGATGCCTAGATGTAGGCTGACTGAGAGAAAAAGAGTTGATTTCATTTGCAACAGCTGCATAGATATTTAATGTAAGTTTGTAGATGTGTGTATCAAGCATGAGTATAAAAATGGACTTACAAATGTAGAAGATGACCATCATCATCGTCATCATCATCCGAGCAATATTATTTTTTTCCACCTTACTAGTTTAATAATTTACCTTATTGTGCTTTTCCAAGTTTATACTGTATAAATATGTAATGTATTATGTACTTTTTTATATGGGATCATGAGCCAGGGCTGGACTCTGGGGCTAATCATCATGCAGAGCCGTAAGGCAGATGGAAAGATAATAACGAAAAATCGCTTATTTTCGTAGTTTTTCACAACGTATAATTTTCACTAGGAGTAAGAAAACATTGCTGATTAGCACCTTTACTCCTACCTGACTTTGTGTACACTTCGTTAGGAACATATCTAAAAGGTACGTACTTATAAGCAGATGCGTTGATGTATAAAAAAAGTGTTTCTTCTTATGGAATTCGTGCATATTCGTAGGTAGATATGCAAGACTTATGTAACTACTACTGGTCTCTTGTCTGGTCGTGGTTGTGTTTTGTTGAGAGGTGATTTCTTGATGTGTTTATTCAACGAAAGTATAAGTGGCTCCATTTGTCTACTTCCACCAATATACGCAATTTGTATTCAGAGAGAGCCACATATCGTAATTTATGAAGACATGATTGACACACCAAAGTCATTCAGCGTATTTGGGTTCAAAGATCCCGAACTTTTTTTAATGGAAAGGCCTACACCTTCAGACTTCCGCACATGAATACACAATGTCGCTGAGAAGAAATGACGTAACTGGCTTCGTAAACCGAGTTGATTTAAAATTTTAAAAAATATTGTGAATTTAGAATATGCACGAGTGCACGAGATTAATAATATTGATGAAAATTCGCACATGAAAATGAATTTGTTTCGTGGTAAATATTAATGTATACATACAGTGTTTTATGTACTTTTAGTTTGGGACAAATAACAAAGGATATGGACTACTCAATTTAATAAATTCAACTCAATACAAAAAATCGCGTGTAGTGTTGAAATGACATGATCGCACAATATTTACTACGAAGATTGTTGTGTAAAAGGGAAAGTCACATTCACATGAACTGGATTATGGTGAATCTTTATACATCGGAAATGGGGATGTCCCCTTGCAAGTTGCAACCCATATATCATTACAAATAAGCTGTGTCAAACTCGCTTACTCATCCAGTAGACCCTATTGAAAAAGAACAAGCGTTTTATGGGAACTTGCTGTTTGAGTGGATAAATTACAAATGAGATCTACAAACCCATGTATATATTTATTCACTTTTAACTGTCTTAGAAATAATGCCACGATATTATGGTTTCCCAATTGAAAAAACAACTTCATTATCATTTCGAATTTCAAATTTGCGAAATATGACTTATATTCCAGTCACAATGTGACAGGGAAGTATTTACTAGCCTAGTTCATCATTCATTGTTTTAATTTTAACTACGTCGAAATGCATTACCCAGACTACTGCTGCTGCGTAAAAAGATGCTAAAAACATTGCGAAAAGGAGAGAGCCAAAATTTTACATCTCTATTTCGTCCACATTCACATGGACGAAATAAATTTATCAACCTACGCAACCTTATATGCATTTTTAAGTATACTTATCGTAGATTTTGTTATTCTTTACATTTCCTATTGTTTGAAAGGGATTTAAAATTTTGCGAGCCAATCCTTTTGGGAAATGACCGGAAAACAATTTTCTCAACACTTTATTTTATCCGAGCATATCAACGATTTGCGCATTTTCCACCATCATAAAGTTCATTTCATCCACTGGGTTTTATCCATCAACCACATGACTACTGCTGTTGTAAACTACATTCATGTCTGTTATTTTGACATACATAATTTGGTTCATTAGCTAGATGGTTCTACTAACCCTTTCCCAAATAATACGCGAATGTGTCAGTGAGAGGCCCACTTTGTTCAACCTCTTAATAGAACATGCACTCTATGTGTTAGTTTGAGAAATCGACTATGTAGTGTTGTAGGTAAGTATCCCATATTACACTCCAGGTGAGCAGGAGGTAATTCTATTATTATTCAGACATACGTAGCATTAGAGCTAATTAAACGTGAGTAGAGCTCGTACTTCAAATAATCAACATTTTGCCGACTTGTACGTAGGAGAGAATCGATGAAAGTGTGGAACTTCCGCTAGTCGTGAGTTCCCCAAAGTACTTGTGTCACTTCACACCCTTCTCTTGTGCTTCATGTATACTCACTTGTTTCACCCATGCAATGTCGAAGTGCTTCACAACCTATTGCGTCATTCCATCTTCATCCGTATTTAAGGAAAGTTTACCGGGTGTTTTGCATGAAAACCACTCTCCGTGTGTATAAAACTTACACCTTACATGTGAACACGCAAAAATACACGGATACTTCCGAAAGAGTTTAGTATAGAGCAGAAAAACATTTCTAAGAAAAAAATAGCTGACAAAGCATTTCTGTGCTTTTAAAATACCTGGAAATGTTGGATGTTCGTGTTTTTCAACATGCGTGCAATTTACTGATGTACGTGTTTCTGATTCAATACGGCCCTCTCTTATTCTAATTAATTCAACATCAAAACGTTGTAATAATATGCAAAAATAACCGCCAATATCAGTCTCTCTTGGTTTGTTTAGAAAAATGATGAAAAAGTATTGATATAGAGCATACGAGCTGTACACTGAATTCTTAATAAATGTATAGTTAATCGACATACAATAATATTTACCTATGCAAATAATTGCATAGTATGTATTAAAAAGAGCCATTTTCCTAGGAAACATGATTTTGACACTGCAATAAGTGCATACCACACATGAATAAAGTTCAAAGTTAATTTTACACCACATGTGATCAAAATAAATTCCCAATATTTTTCCTAAGAGAAGGAAAAAGTGAATCAGGATTATACAAATCCGATTACTACATGTCCTTGTAATATCTTAACTAGATATCAATGGGAAAATGGCTATCAATTGCAGAGAGGCAATTTCCCAATGGGTAGGGATAAGACATTTCCTACGTCCAATCATGCCTTCAATCTACCCTCGTCCCAGAATTGGAAATAGAAGCAGTAACCAGATACGAGTTTGTACTTTGTACACTTTATCAAATGACTTTTATATTGGAATGATAATGATAGTGAAACCGCGGAAATTAAGCAAAACTTATTCAGCAATAGAAGCAAGACTTTTTGAACTTATTCCATTTAACACCATAATCATTGAATACATAGTAGTTCGCAATTAAATTCATATTTTTAAACTGAAAAAATGGAGATGAGGTTTTGAAACTATTTCTGATTTTACATGATCGCCTTTGAAATACCGAGATAAATACTACAAGAAACTGGAAGGTGAAGTTTTAAGGAGAGGGTTTAGATATACTTAGCATTACTTTAAGCAATCCAGCTTCCTTATTCCTTACATTAAGGAGCCGAGCTGAAATAAAATACATTGTTCAATTATTGGGCTAAACTTCTAATATTATACACACTAGCCAACGCGTAGCCGGTAGTTATTGGAATGAACCAAATGAACCGAGGAAACCGTAGAGAATCGCAATTGAAACAAGAATAAAGATGCTCATAGATACACGCAAACATGGCATTGTTGCATTAGTGTGTCATACGTTTTGTTTTCTACTTCGAGCTCCTGACCGAATGGTTGCCCATTACATTTTTTGGAGGGTTGCGACAATTTTACGGTTGCATTATAATACAAACCACAACCATTGATCTATGTGGTTCAGATAAATATTATGATATTCTGCTCGCTTTATATGAACAAGCAAAAGTATGCAGTAATATGTATTTCATAATATGGCTAAATAGTTGATTTTACTGATACGATGGAAATATATGGGTATTTTATGAATGTGAATATATATGAGTTTTGGCTTTATTTACTGTAAAAACTTCAAGTGTGACAAGATAAATTCGAATGCCACAATGTCGAAGCGAAAGATAAGTGAACGACACTGGAATTCCAACGAAATTGAATGTTTTTTCATTGTGCCTTTTGCATTCTGAGTGCCACTGGCATTTCTATTTATGTACATATTTTTGTATAGGGTGTGCAGTAGTGAGTTTAGAGAATATATACTACCATTCTTTGTATTTCCATTAAGACATTTCTTTCACGGATACATATTATTATCAGTATTATTTCTCTTATTTTATATTGAACTCCATCTTGTCAATTTCTGGTGTATAAACACGTATTATCGTAATCAAACTCAAACTGCAATTCTCTACACAGCATCGTTCCCAGTGAGAATAGTGGCAGTCGGGAAAGAACATATTGTCATCCATTCTCCATACTTATTGCAGTATAACAAGGCATATCTTGTTGCCCTTTGTCAACTCCACCACAAAGTTCCGATCCGAATATTTCTGGTTGATAATATGACAAATAGAGGATCCTAATCTTTTATAGAAATATTGATGTTAAAAGGGGGAAGCATAGACACACACACTATTTTTACATTCATAGGATCTGTATACGTAATATTAATATGTCCAACGCATAAGCTTTCCTTGCTTCTGTTTGTTGTTTAAATTCCCCCATCAACTAGTCGCAATCATGATGTCCAATTTTATGTGCCCGTGTCATCAATTCTTTTCGCCTTTTTGCTTCTTTCCAATTCTTCTCTGAAGCATATTATGCTCTTTTGGTAGAAAATCTAATGTGCAACAATATTATACAAAGTTGCACATATTATATAACCAGTCTGTATGTCTTTCACTTCAGAAGGGAATGTTGGGACGAAACAAGCTAATCTAAAACTGAACGCTTGCTTTGCAGCTATTTGCCGTTACGTTACCATCTCTCAAGATTCTGGTAAATCGTATCACTAAACTGTGATATTTTTCATAATATGCCTAACGGGATGTTGTGTAGAAGTTTGGGTTGTGATTTCTTTCTCAGACTCTACTCTTTTTTTTTTTGGGCTAGTCGTATTTGACGTATTATATAATATGTATTGTCGTTCTAAACTTAAATAAAATGTTATTGTAAATGTTTAAAGAGTTGAAGCGCACACAATTCTAGATGGACAAGTAGACCACTCACGGATAGATAGCTGGAAACAAGGAAATGGAAAGAATTTTACGAAGGAAAATAAAGCATTCTTTCTTGACTCTTTTTCTTGCTGTCACGCTACCCACCCACACATGTAATAGCATCAGCAGAGTATCTGCCTGCCAATCTGGTCCGGCAAAAACTTAGCGCAGAGAGAAAATGTCCAGACGAAGAAGAAGAAGCAGGAACGAAAACGAAACAAGAAAGGGAAAAGCGAAAGTGACATGAACAAAGTCAAGAGGAAAAGTTAGAAAGTGAAAAGACAAGCAAAGATCGAAATATAACTCGTGAGGAATGACAGAGTTTTGCAAATGACAGGCAGCGGTGGAGGCATTCAGTTTTCAGATTCATGGTACATTGGTTTCTCTTCAGGACGCTTAACTTTTAGTTTTATACCCGCACCGCACAATCTATATTATGTCACCAAGCTTTATTTCCACGTTTTGGAAAGTCAACTCCCTTTGTGATGCGTGGCTCGCTCACACACAACAGTGAGCAAGCCACCATCACTATATGATGTGGACAACCAGCAGAAAGAGGGAGAATCATAACATCATCGCGTTGTGTTTTTGGCTACTTTATTTTTTTCTGTTTCAGTTCAGTGGCCAGCAAAAGGAACAACATTACAACAGAGAACGTACAAAAGTCTGATTTACAGTACTTTTCGGAACACACTCTGCAGACATTTCAATTTCTCAGTATGTTTTGCGAAAGGTCGGTAACTCTGTCGAATAAAATATAACATTGTCGTACTGTAACTAGAAGGGAGCATGGTGTCAGAAATGAAAGTCCAGAGGAGTGAAGACCATTCTCTTGGAAAATTACTCTTAATCTCTGAAACTTTGCGGTCGATGGAACATCACGAATATGGTGACTGTTGAAGAGGAAAAATGAATGCCGTTGCTTTTCTCCGGCTCGATGAACCAAGGACAATTGATAATGCATACCCTGTCCATGCATGTGTGTGTGTGTCTGTGTGTTTTAAGCAGACGACGACAACGACAAACTATAACTACGTGTGGGAATTCTTGTAATTGACGCAGTATAACTTAGCAGCTGGTGAAAAATAGTGGACAGGTGGCACGAAGTAGGAATCTACCGAGAAATCTTGTTTTTGACCAAGACATACTGTTCTCATTTTCTGAGAAAGTAGTAATCTGAACGAACCGAGACTTTCCATTCTGCTAAAAGGTTGGCGGAACTCAATTATTTATTAAACGACTGGAAATGGTGGGTTGTATATTTATATTACAAGGAAATGCATGTTACATGGAAGACATATAGGATAAATGTATGTTGTCGCTAATAAGCGCTATTATTGTCACACACTCACAAAGGTGGAAATAATTTTAATTCTCGTAAATTTCACTGAAAGTCTTTTTATTGCTTAGAGATATCACTTGCACTTTCTGCAGTTTCCAAGAATATGGTGATTTATCCTTTCCGACACGGGGTAAGCGTTTGGTAAAAATTAAGCCAAACTTTTTAGTGAAATCTATTTCAAATCCAAGTTAAGAATGGTATATATCTGCTTTCATTTATCCATTTATAAATACATCAACACGTAAGTTTAAGTATGCCGAACAGGTGAGAAATTCCAATAAAGTTTGATTAAATATTTTCAAGGATAAATAGACTTGTTAAGCTAAAATGCAAAAACTCTATTAACGAAAAATGCAATATATTCTGTAAGAGATGTGGATTTCATCATATTACGTAAAAGATGTAATAAGAAAACTGCTCGAGGCACCTTTTGCATCTCTGTCTATACTGTCACCGTACCGCATATAAGAAGATAAACTAAACACAAGGAAAAACCTTCTCTTTTGCGATCTCTGCTCGTAGCATCAATGAGGGAAAAGGACATAAAAGTTGGGAGAAGGATGATAAGAGACATAGAAAAATATACCTACATAAAAAGTTTTCACTCTTCAGGATCTTCGGATTTTTCTCTTGCAGCAGCAGCAGTAAAAATGCATACACAGCACAACAAGGGACATCACACAAGTAGAAACTACAACAATTATATTATATGGATGAATGAATGTCGTTGACTTTTTCCATTCCACTGTCTTTTATCTCTCTTTTCTGCCTCTCTACTACTCCATTACTTACCATCATTTCTACAAAACTGTGTGATATTTGCCTCTCACGAAAATCAGACAAGGATCGCCAAGGGATGGATGACTGTTGTTACAATTGCTATTGTAGATCTACTTATTTCTGGACGGAAATCAAGAGAGAAAGAGGGACCGAGAGATGCACACAACTCACACATTACTCCAGTTCATATATATCATGCCGTGATGATGGTATTGATGCTGCTGTGTGTTCTGTTAGCAATCTTACAAATGAAAGCATAAATAAGCACACGTCTCATTGAATATGCTGCTTTTAGCATAATATATTACAAGGGTTGCCTTTTTACTCGATTTAATTTTTTAGCATGAAGAAGCAGTAACGACTCGCAAGGAGCAAAAAAAGAGAAACTTTTCCTTCAGCTAATCCTGACCCTCCACAGCATTTATGAATCGCAATTTCCAACAGACCATTTTCAACAATGTACTTGACATGTTATATGTAGTGGCGTGTTGTTACTGGTGGTTACCCCATAAGATATAATAGGATCTTGTATATACATATTATATGTATACTAGTATACATATAATAATATGTACATATGTATAAGTAAAAGTGTGTGGAAGTGCATACCAGAGCGCTATGAATTTTTTTCCCGTAGTGTATGAGCCCTGGTCGGTGGATGTGATATAAAACATAGTAATAATAAGGGTGGAATGAATGGATGCTCGTTTTTTATGTTGAGTGTCGCAAGAAAGTATCGGTACGGCAGGCGCCTTCCAAGTGAACCTAGAGCGCCGACAGCGACACCAATAAAATAGGCTCCTTTCTCAGCTATAAAAGTAAAAGAAAACTAAATGTTTACATCACCACTACTCCCACCACCAGCACCGGATGATGCTTTTACGCTGTTGTCGGTAAACATCCACATACACAGAGAGAAATGTCAGAAAAGGAAAAGTTATATGTTAGGGAATAGGGAACTAAAGAATTCGTGTTACGCACAATCTTTGGAATGTAAAAATTCTAGAGTGGTCATAAAAGTGGTTGTTCTCTCTCCCTGTGAAACACTGCTACATACAAAGTGCATACTTTTCTGCTTTTCCCGTTTTGGTATGACTATCGTATTATAGCATTTCTCAAATGTAAGCAGTTATAGTGTTTGTTTGTGTGAGAGAGAAAAAAGGAGAGAGAGAGAAATATATGTATTCTTGTTTTATTACTGTTATTACACCATACTCTGTTTTATACTAGTTTAAAAATAGGGGCCACCGGACAGAGTACATGTGTTTTTGGAGAAAACATCTTTTATAGGGAAAGTTTTTCACAGACATATCTAACATTTTTGTGTTTCTTATCACACATGAAGGGAAGAGGGAGCGCGCGCTAATGGTACACTTTGTGTAAGAAAAAAAGAAGCGAGAGAAAATGATGGTGGCCATTTTCTCTACTTTCTGTATATAAAGTACATCTTCCAACAACGTTCCAATTCCAACTAACCGCTTAGATCTTGGAATGTTGGAGGAGAGAGAAGAGAGGAAAGTTACTTTTGGAGAAACCTGACTCATTTTTACTAGAACTCATAACATTTTGGTAGGACAGCAATATTATCTAGTAATACTTGTGTAGACAACCAAGTTGGATCTACATGCTCACTGGCTGGAATTATATGTGATTTTGTAGAAATGGAACGGTGAAGATGTGTATTACGTCTTTATACAATTTGGTACTTACAATTTCACTGTGTAAAACTTGGTTGGTTTTTCTCCGATTGCGTTCTTACCCCAAACGCGTCTCTCATTGTCGTTATCTCTTTCTCTCTCTTTGTGGAAAAAGGGAATATATCTTGATATATGTGTGGAATCCAGTTATGTACGTACGCCATCAAACGGGTAGTAGGAGTTGTAAGTACATTAACTACTTGTGCACGCACATATATAGTAGCAGCGTTGATGCTGCTGACTGAGTGAAAGTCACTGCCGCGTGTAATGTCGATGACTTCATACTGTGAGCAATACACAAATCCAACCATCCGCTACATAAACGACTTGTAATTCACTGAAATATCTGCACTTAATGATTTGGAAAATTTGGCACTAATAAATTCCTTCTTGGCCAGCAATACAATAGTGACTCATATAACACCACATCATATAAAAAGTCCATGTAAGTAAGTAGGTATGTACAAAAATATTACTGATATGTATGTATGTACACTTGTACGTGCTGTGGCAGTAACAGCATCATCCATCCATCCTTCTTTCTCTCTTCCGCTACCCATCCGTTCATGTGTTGTTACTTAACTAGAAAAAATAACGAAATGTGTGCGATGGCTCATTCTTAATACGTCTTCGTCTCGCCTTCAAATGGCATTGTATTTTTTGGGCGCTCTTAAAAGAAAAGGATAAAAAAGATCGGAAAAAAGAGGAAGGCTCTTCAAACGATTCCGGATATGAATCGTATTACTTACATTTCAGCAGTGCATGGTCAGATCACTGAGAAATCCACCAAAAATCCAAGGGCTTCAGAGTTTCCTCCGACAAAGTTAAAAAAATAATAATTGATGAAAGCTGTTCGTTTCCTTGCATGATAATTGCCATGAGCTCTCATACCTTTTGTTCTTTCCCCGTATTAAATTGTATCCTTCTTTGATTACTTACAACTGCCGAAAAAACATGTAACCGAAAGATTTGTAAACATTATTATGCATGTAGATTGTTTCTAATTAACCGTAACCAAACTGCATTAAACACGAATAGCTCATTTTTATGTAAATCAAAATAATATACACCCCACAAAAACATGCACATTGAATTCAATTATCCCATTCAATAATCAATTTGCAAAAGTCATCAAGCTTTCCAACATTTCATTTCAAAAAGTAATACTTACTACCTAACGCCTTACTATTCATCAGTGTTATATAAAATCACACCTGGAATCTTCTCCTTTTTCCAGTTGAGATTCACATCAGTTTGTCCATGAAGAACGTTATAAATAGCGGAAACATTTTTGGTTGTTAAATACCTATATTGCTATACTGCTTGCATGACTTTTTATAAGGCACAATTGGCAACCTTACTGTATGGGTGGCAAGAGCCACTTCTCTCTCTTTATTTTTGATACCCTTGCATTCGGGTATTCGCTTAGCAACATTAAATTTCCCGTTCCATTCGGAAGTCCTGCTGTGTGATGCAACACAACAACTCGACAAAAGTGGTTTTCTCTCCCGTTCCATAAAGTTGCTCACACATGCAAAGTACTCATGTGCTACATAGTCATTCAGTCAAACGGAATGAATGAACTCTCTTTGCAGAGACTGTGTTGGTGTTCTTGCCACTAAAAATAATAAAAAGACATTTTCATGCTGATATATATACATGTTCGTGCTACAAAACTGTTGTAATAATGGTCGCTCTCTTGGTGAGACAAATAGCAAAATGAGGATATTATCTCTTTTTCCTGCTGCTTTTCTCGGTCATAAACTTTCACTTGAGCAAAATGTGGTTTTTACGTAACTCAATGCTTGTATATGTATGTGGATGCTTTCTATAATTTTGTTAAAATATTAATGGTTTTTAAAGAGCCGATTTATTAAAAAAATATATATATGGTTCAGAAGGGGTGCCAACTCAGAACATTTTGTTTTGTAAAGCCGCTATATCAAATATTGTCACCGTAGATGTGAAACTGAAAAGAATAAAGAATATAAGAATATTTTTTGAGAAAGTTTCAATAAGAATAAGTTAGCATATATACCTAATATTATGCGCTTGTACTGCAAAATCTGCCTTAACTTTCCACTACAAGTGGATAGGTAACATAGGTAACATGTATTTTCTAATTCCTGTTGTCTCCGTTGTTTACCGAAAATAGTTAAAAGTAGTATTTTTAATAATAAATAACACATATAAAAGTAAAGGTTTTTAATTAAATCCTAGAGCATATTAAATACAACAACATATAAACCACAAATCCGAATGGAGGCCCTAAAAATGCTTTTCTTCATTCTTTCTATTACAATTATAATGTGTAGGTAACGTCGGATGTATTTATTTATCGAGCTATAAAGATAACATCTTCTATTTTCTACAAAATTATCTCTTCCATAATTAACTAATTATTAATCATCATTCCTAAAATCTGCTAATTACACCCCTAAAAACCGTCCCTACAGGCATAAAATTGGCATCATATAACAAATAGCATAATAATAATAGTAACAATAATAATAATAATAATACTTATATTTAATTTTAACTGTAACTGAAGGTCCTAAGGTGCCCGAAACTTATCATTCATCGATAAATACTTATCCCATTTGTTACAGAAACCATCCTAGCAGCAAGAAAGCATCGAGAGTCGTGAGCTCTTTGTCTGCAAACTTGTAACGTTGCTTGTGTGTATGGGAGATGTACTCACTCAGGTTGCTGCACAAAATTCAAACTTTTTTTTGCGGGAAGAGCTCTCTGATGAGCTGAGTGAAACAATAACAGCTCTCCCGGCTCTGCTCTTTTTGTGTGTGTTGACGTGAGAGCAGTTAAACTGATAATTAAACTGATTAGTTAATTGGATTGTTTAACTGGTTCTTTAATTAGCAGGCTTTTAAAGAGTGTGTGTATGGAAAGGAGTTGACAGTTAGCTGAAAGGTGGTGCTATTGTTTAAAAAGTTAAATTTTTAAACAGTGTTGTTGGCTGAAAGGAGGTGCGGAAAGGTGAGCTGAGATAATTAATTATTGTGACATTTAAATGGATTGATTGTAATTTAAATGATTAAGGCGATTGTTGTTAATGTGTGTATAGGTTTGTGCATTGTTTCATTAATTAATTAAATGGGAGGAGGCAGAGCAGTTAAAATTGGTGGTAGTACTTGTTGAGGTTAAATGGGTTTGTATCAGTTGATAATAAGTACTGTTGGGTTTTAATGGAGGTGATAATTAAAGCAGTGGGGAGGAATGATCATGGGGGATGTTTTAAAGTTGGAGTGGGCTATTTTTATTTAAATGTGGGATAGAAAGAAAGTGAATTTTAAAGGTTTGTGGTGTTAACTTTTATTTTTTATGTGGTTTACTAATTTTGAATTCATTGACAGGTATTGTGATCATGGGGGATACCCAAACTCAAAGTACTCCTGCTACGCAGCGGGGTCCTGGTTCAGGGCCGACGAATATGATGATAGGAGGTGTTAAAGTGGAGTTTCCATGTAGGGCTTATCCATCACAAATGGCAATGATGAGCAAGGTAATTTTTTTAAGTTGATAGATTTTATGAATGTAATTGCTTAATGTTACAAGTGACCAACGACTTCAACCGCTGTTTTAACTGTTATTGAAGTGAGACCAAAAATGGGCAACCTTTTACTTGTTTTCCCCAAGGCCAACTCCTTTCAGTCATACCCTTTACTATTATGCTTGTTTTCTTCTTATGTAGGTTATCGACACGAAGCCTGTAAGTCATTTAATTTTGAATTCTCATGCATTCCATCATCATGGAACCCACTTCCATAACCGACTTTTGTATCAGTACTCATACTCATATCGGTGACTACTCTTCCCTCAGGGGGATTTCACCGTTTAAAGATGTGGAATTTGTTCATGCCATGTTATTATGTTACTATAATGTGAAAATCACATATCTCCTAAGACCGTTTCTACAGGTTTGGCAAAAAGTAAACGCATGACCTTGGTATTTGTCCTTGTTGCTCTATCTTCGTTAGTAGCCTACGAGCATGGGCTTAATTTACTCCAAACGCTACAAAGCGCAGCATTTCTTTCGGAATGGTAAACAAAGTAAACATGAAGGCTGGTGTAAAGTTAAGCGAGAGGTTTTGAGATTGTTTACCACTCACTAAAACGATAATTTGATATATCATTTCTGCCGAGAAAAAATGTTATGAATGCACAATTCTGCGCATAATAAATTATGCTTGATCGCGTGTATGGACGAGTTACCTAAACATTAAAGCTACTGAAAATTCTAGAAAAGGTGATTTTATGGTTGCATGGCATAGATACACTCTACCACTTTTCTTATTGTCGCTAGACAGAAGCATGTTTACTTTCATATCAATATCGTGGATAGTTTGATAAGCCTTGTCACCTATTTGAATGAAAGGGACGGATAACTAGCTGATAAATCCAAACAGTAGCTTTGGCGGCTCAAAGAATTCCAGAAGTCACACACCCACAGCTGAAGTGCGTGGAAGATTTCAGATACGTGATAAGGTGTGATGGGACATATTTAATGATCCGATTCGTTTAACTTGCCACTCTTATATTTCTCAGCATAATGCTTCAATCATATACCTAAATAATGCTATACTTTTTACACAAAACAACATGTCAGAACATCGCATTGTATACCTGTTGAAAGATTGACTAGTTTGGTCCAGCTCTCGCAGTAGACACTTGCCTTTTTCTTGTTGTTTAAGTTGATCTTTTTGCTGTCTGATTGTGAGAAGTCTCTGATGAACAAGTCTTTCTCCCATTATTCCTATCTGTCAAAGAACAAGCCGGACGTTTTAAGTGTCCTAATGGGCTTGGAGACAGCGGTCTTAGCCATATGTAAAGTAAGGTATCTCTCAAAATGAGTTCTAATTGTCTTCAATTTTTGTGATTCTACTGTTTGTCTGGATCCCTTTTGTTTTTATCCGACCCTCAGTTTCCACTAAATCGAATTCAACATACCTATCCGCTTTCGCATACATTGTACATGATAATTGTCAGCTCGAGATAAGAGGGATTGGATTCAAATCGAAATGACTGGTATTTTGGATTATACATGATACCCAGACGATCCATTCCGGTGCACTGCACTTATAAAATTTAGCTAGAGATGATTTTAGTGCGACCACCCGCAATACATAGGTGACGACGTGAAGGGTGGTAGCAGCAAAACAAAATGAAAAACAAGTGTCGGAAGCAAAGTTACCAATTACAAATGAATATGACGTTTTGAAAATGGTTCACAGCTTACCTATTCTAACCAGGTGTCATAATTACAAACAGAGAGTCTGTCTTAAAAATCTGGAAATACAGACCATGCTATGGAGTAACCATTAATACATGACATGTGCAAAATGTATTTAGGAGTAGCATTGCCAATTACAAAAGTTTAGATGTTTTATGTTTTTCTTACTTCCCCCATTAAAACAGTGACCTATATGAGAATACGATACGCAGCATGGTACACAGTCCACGATAAATTAATTTAATACTATCTTCACATTTTTTTCTAAGAGAGCTACTCTTCTTAAACGTGGACTTTAAGCTATGTTTGTAGCTTATGACAATAATAGTTTTGTATAATTGAAAGCAGGTATTTCAGAATCCAGATTGGAAGCAATATCAATGCATGTTAGGTATCCACATTTTGAAATATTATATCAGTGATTATTATTATATCATTATCATGTTTTCTTAATATGAAATAGCCTGATGATCCATACTCACATGCCACGTAGCAGAATATTTTACATTTACAGTAATCATTGTTGTCAACGAATTTTTACCTGCTTTATGATTGATGTTAAAGCGCTTTAGACAAAGTTATCAAATACCATTACAAGAAAGATGACGTAGCAATATGGCAAATATTCTTTCACTCTTTTATTGGAAAATCTTAGTTCAACACTGTATCAAATCCAATTTATACAATAAGATGAAATTGAAAAAAAAACTGTTTACTAGTTGGTAGCACATTCTTGTTGACGCTCCGTAGAAAGATGAAAATCACAGATAAAGTTAAAATATTCCTTCAATATTAGTGTTTTATGCAGTGACCGTTTTCCAAAGCAAATAGGAGAAAGATGACGAGATTTTCAGTTTCGTCAAAAAAAAACTTTTACATTTTACATTACAGTTCTTGTATTTGTCATGTCAATCATCAATAGATTCTTATTTTTTCCATTGTATGCTAATCAAGTATGCGTTAAAACTTAGTCTATTGTGTTTCTTCAGATGCTTTGATGCTGTATTTGTATTAATATTAACGTAAATAATATACATATATCAGACTAACAGGTTGGGGTTATTGATGTTGTACGTAACGAATATTATGTCACTGTCTCCAAGTATTTTTTTCACACAATTTTTAACCTTTTTCTCGCTTCAGCATCACCCCATTAATCATACTTCTGTCAACTTCCTTTTTGTTCTCGATGAGTATTACATACCATTGACTCTCATGCAATACATATATATCTTCGTAGAGACCAGAGAGAAAAGTCAGGACTAGACTATGGATACCTACCTAGTATGGGTTATGCATGTACTTGTCGTAATTTTGAAAAAAATAACACCTTTTTATTTTACTGATCACTTTATTCTATTTTTTAAGTTAGTTCAGGGATTAAACATAACAACATAAGGATATATCTGCTTCAGATTAGGGTTAAATACTGTATATTATGGTGTTGTTGTAAACACGTTAAACGAAAACGAATAGGTTAGTAATTATTAACAGTTGAAGCCACTGCCATCCATCATGAAACAATGAAAGATCATTCGATATTGTTGTTTGTTCATTCCAATCGATCCATTGATTGGCTGGCTTAGTGAAAGCGTAAGAATAAATCCACAGAGCAACTGCATAAAAACGAAACCTGAGAATCTAAATCCCCTAGCCGGTTTTACCCCGACAAGGTTGTTGCTGCCATCGATGAGGAGAACGGGAAAGTTCTTCAAGTGAATCTTTGTCCCTGTGCCGTTCTTTTTCATTGCAGCTTTCGATATACGGTTGCTGATACACGGTTTTCGGTTCTGCACTTGTACGGCCCTATGTTATTTGTGAGCCAATGTGGTTGGTTGGTTGAATTGTGGCTGTGATTAGGTAATACGTTCAACACATTTTCAAGCATTATTCTTGCATAGTAGCTATGCACTCTCGTTTTGCGAGGTTGAGTTTAACTTACATTGTCTGCCTGTCTAACTAACTATAACCACTTTGACTTGCTTTCGAATATTTATAGTTTAACAAGTAGTGAGTTTATTTTTGTAAGTGACACCAGCACGTTGAGTCAACGTCATTGTAGATATAACATGATAGATATGACAATTCATGAGAATCTTTTAGTCTATCAGGTAACACGGTAGAAAGGTTAAATATTAGATTTTAGAGAACTCCCATTCAAAATTAAGAATATTTTCCCAATTGCTATAAAGATTTTGAAAGTAATTCCATAAACTATTGAACGTGTCTCGTCGGTAGGGAAAAACTCCCATTTTTCCCAAAACTTTATAGGAATGGAAAAAATATTCTTAATTTTGAGGACTTGTAATATTTTTAGCCCTTGTCATAAGAATACACATGCAACATAAAAAGATGAATAATGGAAGGGGTGGGATGATATCCTTACACTTTCTGGAATATTAGCTGAATTATTATTCTTAGTAGGTATATATTTATTAAAACGAAACAAGCTTCCCAAGGTATACTATATGGGGTAATGTGATATTCACATGTGTCGCTAACATAATTGTTTCTACAATTGTTGGACACGATGACATGACCATGATAAAACCACTCTGTTAGAAGACAGACAAACGCATAATTGAAGCTTAGATGAACTGCATAGGTATATATTTTTTCATCCCATCTTTAAATGTTTCCACTATAAAACCTGAAACACGTATTCGCTTACCTATGCAAGTCACCAGTATAGTATTATAGTATGAAAAGTATATTTAACCAGTATATTTTTACAAGACAAAATATCTCATTTTTACTTTCATCTTGAAACACTATTAATAGGTGACCGCTAGCGCTTAATTCGGGAAAGTTTATCAAATCAAAAGTAAATGGACAAATTGATTGAATGGATAAATGATGCTAATAGATCATGTTTTGACAAATAATAATTATATAAGTACCTTAGCATTCGATTAAGAAAGAAAAGAATATTTTATAATATGTTATGTTTGTATGGATTGTCCTAGCAAAAATAGCAATATCACTTACTAATATATTTTCTATATGTAGTGATTAGGTAATTGGGAAGCATTTAGTAAAGTGCATTGGCGAGAAAACTTTTCCCATAATTATACTTCATATCAGAGATGTCAACATATTTGGCGTGTTAGAAAGCTTTTCCACAGAAAAGTCTTTTATATAAAGCAGGACAGTACTTTACACTATAAAGGCCTGAGTGTTTAAACACACGAAAATATCGCGAATAGTAAATTCTTGTGTTAAGGAACAAACTGGCAATCCCACGATTTCAAGCTTTAACACCTATGGCACGTAAGTGATGATAAAACATTTATATAAAATCAGCTTGTAAATGACGTTCTCTTAAATCAATAAATATACTACAATTTAAAGTACTTCCTGTGACATTTATTAAATCGAATGTATGTATATATGTAGCTTAGCTAAAATATGTGGTTTGCCGGTGCCAATAAGCTTGGGAATAAATGCAATTTGGCAACCATATTGTTTTTCTCCTATATACAAGCTAGAAAATACTGTTTTACAAGTGAAGCCTGATGGCTTTAAAAGTTCTTTGGGTATCTGCTATGCCAGCGGAGAAATCTGATATAACATTTTTAGACTACAACTTTGTTTAGTACTTGCATTTATGTATATAGGCATATAATATGTAAGTAGTAGATGTTCGATGTACTTGAATAGTATGTATTATGTAATGTTTCTTGCGTTGCGAGTCAAAAAAAGCCAAGCTGAATGCTCTGCAAGCCCTTTGGCTTGCCTGAGCTGAATGATGTGGTGATGCAGCCGTGAGTGATGTTCTCACTTCTGAGCAGCTTAAAAACCTTGTTTGAGCGGCCATATCGATTTTTACTTTTATTTCATGGATGATCGGGGAAAGTGTACATAATTTTGTTTAAAAAATTATTACATACACCTTTTCGTGTAGAAGCCCATTATTACTTGCTATATATTTTAACCGAGTTTCTAATCGCAGACAATATCGCTCATTTAATTAAGTACAAGAGCTCTAAAAATGTATAAGCCTTCATTTGACTCACTCTTAATAGAGTAAAAATATTCAGGCTCATTTGACCCTTAGACTCCTAACAATACAATTTATTAGTTAAATGTTTTTCAAAATTGCATTGTTTTTAACTTTAATGTACAAAATTGGATATACATAGTTACCTAACGTGCGGACGTAGCTGTAGCTTTCGCCTTGCTGCTATATGAATAGAAGGGCGCCTTTGTTCAACAATAAAGCAAATTGTCATAATATTATTGTTGTATGGATTTGTAATATGCCAAAATCCACTTCCAAATCCAATATTCTCTATTCAATATTGAATAAATAGACTGTACAAAAGCAAAATTATAAAAAATAATGGAGCTTGACAAATCTTCTTATGATCCTTGTGTGTGTGGCATTGACATTGAACTCAATTGTATCCTCTATGTTGTATGTACATAGAAGATACACAAAAATGCTGCGTCAAATTGACAGCACAATTACTCAGGTATGTATATGTATACACATATATCTGTTGTGTTATTCAAGTGAAAGGGAGACGTTTATTATTTAAGATGAACCCTTAAAGAGACAATTTTCCAAGTAATATAATTGGTGATAGGATTGTGTTGTCCTTTTTACATGCATGAACAAGTTTGTATACGATGCGATGTCATCAATATCTGTGTCCCATTCAAACCAATTGGATTGTTGCAGGCACGTACATCTGGTTTGGGTGTCATATTCATACTCGCAGAGAGAGAGAGAGACAGTCACTGAGAGAAATACAAGCCTTAAGCATAAACGTGTTTTCTATTCATCTCAGATAACCTGCATAACATACATTATGTATTATCTCTTACTGTCTGATAATACGAGTGGTTTCTCAACAACTCAAAGGTACGTAACGTAGACCGTAACAGTAATACGCTGGGATTTTCATTTTGTTATATTTACCGAGATCATGAAATCCCGACAATACGAGAATAATAATAGTCTCTTTTTTGCCTAGATAATATGCTATTCAATCCTATTTAAGCTTCCGTAAAATTCAATACATATTTCATTGTGTTGTCCTTTGTGCTTGAGGATTTGTTCATGCTGTGCATAATGGGAATAATGACACATGGAATACGTATTTGTTATATAATTTTCAAATGTTTTTCTATAACATTCTTGACTGATAATACAGAATAATGATGGCATAAAACAAATCTTTAATTTTTATCTGTGTGTGTATGTAACTACTATCATAGGTTAGTTAGTGATGATGAATAGAAGTAACCCGTATCATATTCTGAATATTCCTTCCATTTTTCAACACACAAGGAACTCAATTTCCCGTTTCCCCTGGAATTTTTTGTACATATTTATTCATGAAAGTATATTCATCGTCCGTAATATTATTTTTTTAATTTCACCTATGCCCTGTATGATTATTATATGAAAGACGTTATGGTATGGTTATGTGTATGCAATATTTGTGTAATGACGACAAAAGGCAGCTCTTTTTGCATAAGTAAGTACTTCTCGGATAAGGTGTTGGTGGTGGTAGACATTAGAAGTGGCTTTTATTTTAATAAAGAGATAGAGCATTCAAGTACACTGTTTGCCTGTCTTAGAAAATCAGAGCGGAGGTTTCACTACAGGGAACGCTTGTTGATGAAAAGGGAAAATAAGGATAGAAGTGAGGCAGTGAAGGATGAAAAGTGGAAAGTTGGTGTAAAAATATCCTGGGTGAAGTATACGTAAAAGGTGAAAAGAGGTATGGTAAATAACCTGATGGCGTGTTTGTGTGAGAGAGGCAGCTGTGAGAATTTTGTTATGAGCCGTGAGGTGAAGTTTTTTGCTCACATTCTGGAGTGTTTTTTGTTGGTTCGAAGAAAGAAGTCTGTGGAAATAATACTGTTGTGATGATGTGAAGATGAAGATGCAGATAGAGCATGCTAAATAATATGAGGGAGTGAAACGGAGATATATAGAGCTGTGTAGAATATGTGACGTTTATACGGGACGATGAGTTTTCGAAACATGAATTCACTTGTACACCAGTGTATCTTGACGTTGAATCAATATAACAGTCGAGCGTCGTGAAAAACACGTAAGGGCGTGAGAATGGAGGCGTCTGTGGTGTCCGGGTCATCCATTGGTTCGCACCGTCTCTTTCCCGGAAAATCCCGCATGGCGTGCATCTACCCTCCATGCGCTGTTTAGATTATCCATCATCCCAATATATTCATTCATATAGGTTTACAGTACACAATCTGTGTAACTCTGTTGGTGGGGTAAATGTTCCGGTTTCACAGTACTGGAATGCGTGAATAGAGAAACTGGTGTTGTGCTCTGTCTGCCGTATTATGTATCTTGCTGGATATTTTGTCACTTTGTGGTGAGCAAAACGGCTGCGATTTCCCTTCTCTACTTGGCAGCGATGGGTATATTATTGTTAAGGCAAGATATATTTTCAATCAGACTATAAAAATGGCCTCGGTTCCCAGCGCATTCATGCTGAAGTACTATTATAATAATTAGGAAGAGATTGTTGTCAGAATTCAGGCAAATCTAGTTTATTATGAGACTAACATAAAATGCTATTGTTGTTTACAAAGATTATAATAAAGCGACAAACAGTTGTCACAAGCTTCTAGTTTAAAAGTATAAAAAATTTGCCATATTGTAACATAACTATAAACTTTGACAAAAGATTACGTGCTTATTTAGTTTTCTAGGAGTAAATAATTAATGCACGATTAAATAATGAATAGTGTTGCGATAAACGAGAATCATTTATTCGTTAAAATGTAAGCAATGCCGCTTTGTAATCATTTATCGCTTTCTAAACTTGCCATATACCATACAAATGCTTTTATTTCTATGTTGACCTTATAGACCTTAAAAGGAATCATAATTATCCGCAAAAGTTCAAAAAAACATTTTTATCATCTGTATCCTCAAGTATAACCACATACATAATATGCAAATACATTAAACAATGATAGACTTGGATTCGGTTTTAAATAGCTGAAGCTATAACTAAAAGTCCTTCATATCCGAAAAATAATTCCAAGGCCTACAATAGAGGATATTCTCAATTAGGGTCAATTTATATTTTCAATTCTACCAGTCGAATAGCAAATATTTCTAATTGTTATTAATTCTCTCTATAAAATTGTTTAGCATAAAAGATTTGCAATACTTACCAACATACAGAAAAAGAACCTTATTAATATGATGTTGTGTTAGTAAGTAAATAGTAGAAACACGCAAACCGCTTTTGGTACACTTTATTATCGAGTATTTTACAGAATTAGTTACAGCAATGCAGATAACGTAAAGGTTGCAATATGAAACTAGAGTAATTCGCTGCGAAACAGACACCATAGCGACGTTATATAGGTTTGGACGCAATCGTGATAGACACACAGACGAACGAAAAATCATATTAAATCATCAAGACTACACTGCACTGGAGACTTACGTTCTTAACAGAAACTACTGGGGCATTGCAGATAAAGAATATTGTTACAATTGCAATTGTGGTGGTTAAAATAGCTTCAGTCTTTCGTTACGTGTACTTTTAATTTAACATTAGAAAATATTGTCTATAATTGTGCATATTCATGATTGGATTCGTAAATGGAGTTCTTTCTGTCTCGCAATAATTTTACACACCTCTTGAAGTTTTGGTAGCCATAGTCAAATTGTTATTCAACTTCACTATCGCAGGTGCAAATATAATTTAAATATTGAGAACTACAATCATGACAACTGATAACTTGGTTTAGCAAACAATCCCAGTTCCACTTATTTGAACCATTAAATTTCTCTAAATTTAAACTAATTGAATTCCTACTAAATGATAATCAGTGTATACGAGGCGAATTTTCACGCTTATAATAGACATTGTTCATATTTCGCTATTATAATAAATTTAAAATAAAAATCTTTGCATTGCTGTCGACTGTCTTGTTGGTTCTCCTCATATACTAAAAAAGCAACGTTTACAATTCTTTAGCACGTTGTTGACTTTCCTATAGTACCTAAACTATAGGATAATCATTCGTCTTTTTAGAATATAGTTTTGTTCATTTGATACGTTAAAATCGTACAGAATGCTGTTAATTCCGATATTACAAGACAAATTGATGACAATTTTCAATTTTATGACAAAATTCAGTATTTCGTGCAGCTATGTTGTGCTTGTCTAGCAATAATAATAATAATAAAATATTTAGAAGAGGTGTTTTAAAACGCGTTTAGGGAGGCAGAAACTTGCATAACTGTGAAAATGAAGCTCAACAATATTTGTTTCGAAACTGATACATACCTACTTGTTCAATATAGGTGTAGTTTCATTGTGTACGCGTATTGATTGCTTGTCATAAAGTTCTGTGAAGTGGTTTTTTGTGACGGATTGAAACTGATGTGTTCAGTGATGTGGAATCAGCGTAGGATGAACACAACTTACGATTTTCTCTCTCCGTTATTTTTTTCTTTAATTTTCATATTCCATATTTTGTGCTTTGATTCATATATATTCTAGTTGTATATATATCATTTTATGAGGTACATTTTATAGTAAAAGATATTGTGCGTTTTTACGCATTATATAATTGTATGAATTACACCACTGCAGATATATAATATTGCTTTCCTACTAGTTTCTCGTTTTGTTATTCTCTTTGGAGCATCACTTTTGAAGGGTTTGCTTACATGGATACAGACCTTGGATATTCAGTGGGGAAATACGGCATTTTTCATTATAATTACGTGAAGCTTCATACAATACACAGCTAATAATATGGAATATTATTATTATTATGTACTATTCCAGTGCATGCAACATTATATCGCTGTACAATATATAACATAGAAACCTGAAAGTTTAGGTTGACACAGCCATATCACAGGATCAAAGTGTATTAATGCACAATGACGAGTGGAAGATGTTGCTCCGCAATCAATGCGAATAAAATAAAACAGCCATCATACAGTCAGTCATCTCATCGTTCTGGGTCTTTCCCTCTTCTCCAGCATCAAAAAATTGTGTTACGTAAGAGCCTGGCTGTTCATGGGGGATTTTAATTTTTCGAGAATATTTTGCTGGAGAGGAAAAATCTGGCATTGAAGGGGTGAAGAATATACAGTAATAGAGAATTTTCATATAAACATGGATGCGGGCAAATAAATTAAATGACAGATGAAAGTGTGTAAGAGCATGTGTACGGAGGATGATGATGATGACGATGAGAATGAATGTGACGATGATGAAATGAGTGTGTATGAACCCACATGGTGTAGAGGTGCTGTTACGTAGCCCTATCAAATTCAATATTAGCCTTCTTATGAAAAGGGGTTGGACCCTCGAACTGCTCCATGCAGTCTTGTCCATTGTGTTTTCTGAGTAATTGGGTAGCTCAGAGGACTTCCTTTTCATACCATGGGGTCTCTCTAGTTAGCTTTTCTGATCTTCAAAAAAAAGTCTATTCATATAAAAAATTGTATGGACCGTCCCTCAGCCGCAGTAACTGTTGTATTGTTGATCTCACAGGGAATTTTGTTCATCTTCAATGTTGTTTGTGTATATGTATGTTTAAAAGAGTGGATTTTTTAGAGAGACTCTATTCACTCTGAAACTGAATGTGGTAGATTATTGTGTTGTCTATTGTGCCGGCTTCTAGTGCTGATGACGATGATGATTTATGCACACACACACATGTAATCATCATGAATATTGTGTTGCGTATGGTCTCTTCTAAACTTATCAGGAACAATCCTTCAGCAGCACTGTTTATTTTGTTAGGAAATATTCGGTGAATATTCAACGTTTTCTGTTACAGGCCAATTTTTCTTGCATTAAATATAAATACTTTCCATAAAATGTTAGTGTTTAGCATGGAACAAAGTCTCGTTTCCTTGTTCATTAGTACACCTACATTTTCCTCTTTTTTTTTGCTATTTATCCCGATAAAGTTGTTTAGAAGAGAGATGAGATTTACAAAGCTCAAGAATTCATAAAAATACATTAACATTTTATACCTTAAATGAGGAATTTTTCGCCATAATAATTTCCGACTAATAATGCTATAACATTGATAAAAATGTGTATGTAAATCCTAGAATTAATAGAGTCTGTGATGAGTAAGTTGAATGGGTTCAGAAACACATTTCAGCTTTTTCCTTATTTATTAATAAAGTAACATTTTTAAATAGAATTTTTTGGTTTGAACTCTGATTTTTAGCACGAGTAGAGGCGTATAATGCGGAGATTGACGCTCGGCATGTAGCAGCTATGGAAAAAGAACGGTTGGAATTTAAAAAGAAGCGACAATCAGAAGAGCAAAATCAATCGGAATCCATTTCCATTGCCAAGGATGTGAAAAAGGAGGAAGGTATCAACAAAGGTAAGTAACATTGATATTATGCCTTTTTCATACAGAGGCATTGAAGAAATATAGTTGTGTGTATAATTGTGGATTTGGTAGCACTTTCCAATATTCTACGGAATATTTTTTTTCGAATGGGCGATTTTGATTATAGCCTCGTATTTTTATTATCATTAATTATAAAGTAAGTACCCTTACTAGCTTGGTTGTATAATAGTAAAGATTTTCATTAGCGGGGCTTATGTATGTTGATTTGATGATTATTTCGCCTGATGTGACTTGGGAATTGAAAGGATACGTTGATGATGAAAGAGTAATAGAGAGGGCATTAAATTTGTCAACCAGCACAAGATGCCTTTGTTCATGATGGGTTTCATTTCATTGTGCGGAGGGGAGTTTGAGAGGAAAAGTGGGGGAGGTGTGTTGTGTGATACTTGCTATCACTATGCATCATGGTGGATATATATGTACATTATTCTAGAATATTATATAGACGTCGATTACTGTTTTGATGAAGGCTTAGCTTTTATACCTATACATATCCGCCTCTCTTCCTCTCCTTTTCTGTTTCCGTGTAGTTAAGAAAAACGGAATGACTAAACCTCTGATGCGAGTGTGGAATGTGGTTTTCATCCCCAGCGACTGGCTTTCTTTCTCTTTTCACTTTTAGTCATTCCACATGAAAATGGAGAGAAAAGAAAAGACGAGAGAAACCCTTTGATGTCAAATACAGTGGTTGGAAGAGTACGATATCTGTGTGTGAGAGAGAGAGAGAGAGAAAGTGAGAGGGAGAAGCCTCTGAGCCATACTTGTCTTCTTTTCCCCAATGGCTGTAACCTCTCTTCACGTTTTCCTTCTTTCCTTTACTTTTCCACTTTCTCAAATGCATTTGCGTTACCCTAAATAATATAAGATATTCATATACATACATTACTACGTGCCAAAAGTTGTATTATGCATCTATGTAGGTAGGTGTTTGTGTATTTCAACTAACTACTATATTTGTATATATATATGCATATATCTTTAAATTTAAAGTTGACAGAAAACAGTGAAGTATGTAATATTTGCGTCTGACTGAATTATTCTTGAAGAACCGCATCCTCTTTCTCTCTCTCTTGTCGCGGTAATGTAGTATACACGTTTCAGAACTGCGTTGTTTCTAACGCGACTTAGGCACTGTAAAACGTGCAATGTTATAGGTAGTAGGGTATGTTGCATATTGATGCACCTACCTATTTTATTTATTATTTTCTAAGGTACATATATTCTACTGACGCACTAATTCCTGTGAGTGTGCACATCTTCATGGTGGTTTATATCATCTCCTTTATCGTGGCAGAGTGGAAAGGAAACTATGTAGTTTCATGTGACCAACTCCCTCACGTATAGGTTTAGAGGAGTATATTATTATTGCTATTATTATAAATGGGAAAGAAGTAGCAGGAAAAATAAGTGTATATTATAAAACATGGTTCATTTTCAAAGCTCCTTGTACGTATGAAGGACAGAATGTTGAAGAGGACTTTGACGTAATAATACGTATTTCAACGCTTGACTCTGACAGCTTTTTCTCGGTCCAACGATCTCTTTTCCTTTTGCATCCAGTGATATGTGAAGAAAATTGGCGGGTTTAATTCTCTCCCTACATGATTCTCTATCCAGCCAGGCTTTTCCTCCCAATAAGTCTTTCACTCTTATCTTTTCTGTTCTTCGTCGCTTCTCATCGAAATAAATTGTAGTTCTTTGTGTTGAAAACCCAGAAAAAGAGAAGATAGAAAGGGAGAAGAGAGAGAGAGAGGAGAGAGCAAAGGGAGAGAAGAGAACCAATCTCCGGAGTCTGGTGGGGTTCCACACTCTAATTTTCTGGGATGTTGAAGTTGTAGGCTTTTCGTAGAAAATTTCATGCTACCATGTATTCCACGTAGTAGGTTTTTCGTTCATGACAAAAAAGTGCGGCTTGGCTAACACCAACCAGACGGATTCAACTAGTCATCAATATGAGCTCTGCATCGTTGTTGCATACATATCGCCTTTATAGTACCTTCAGACCTTTAAAATTACTGATGAATGTGATAAGATTTTACGTTTGCTAGTTGATAGATAATTGCACAAGTTTTTTCATTACTTTGATGGATGCTCGGCATAAAAGTTTTCTTTAAAATGGATATTGTTGACTAGATGCATTAATCTGACTGAATGCGATGATTTAGAAGAGAAAAAAAACTTTACCGATAGGAACAAAATTGCTGCAAAAAAGTTTGGATAATGCATTGGCCACGCTTTCTCTCTCGATGCAATAACCAAATAGGATTCTAAATTGTTTTTATTTTGAATGCTGATTTGAATCCTTTTCCAAAGAGCTTTACTTTTCGATTACATATTTAAACACGACTACTTTTTGTTACTGGTTTAATCTCGATAGTTTAGAAACCCTTTTTATTTGCCTTTAATATATAACATGTATTCCTGCGCATTACCAAGTAGCGATTTGATCATGCTTGTCACATAACTAATAGCACTCTTACGTTGCTATTTATCTCAATTTTCAAAGTACCTCCATTTAGAAAATTGAGCCCATTCTGTTGATTGCATGCATGAATATCATTTTAAGTTATATCTGGAAAGGGTTTAATTAAGCTACTTAAAGAGGCAAAAGATTTACTGAACTGTTGCTTTATTTCACTTCACGATTATTTTTTCGTCCAATTCAGGTTTAAGGAGAAATTGTTACGTGGCCTTTTTTATTTTTATTTTTTTGTGGGCGAAAAGAAATCGTCCCACGTCTCCAATCTTGAAACCACTTGTCAGCTCTTCTAGTATAATCGCAGTCATTAGTAAAATATGTTTTACATTTTTATAGTCAGTTTAATGGTTTCATTATTATAATTGTGGAGATGCCTTATTAATAGGGACAATGAACATTATGTATTTTAGGCAGTGGGTATTTCTATGTTGTTTTTCCCAAGAGACGCGACATTGCAAGCAGTTTGTGGATTTATTTTTATTTTTCGTTTACCAGTTGGTGATCAAGGTCAGGTTATCATACAATTTGGGAGGTATGACAAAGTTTCGCAATACCCCATTCGTCATGTAACCTGTTGTTGTCGTAGTTTCATAGTTTCCGTAACGCACCTGCTACCTATTGTTTTGTAAATAAGGGATATTATGCATGTATTAATCTAGGAACGCTAATGTAGTACATTTGTTGTTTGTAAACAATATTATCTTTTTAACAAAGAACTTTGATTATTTTGACAGGAAACGAGTTTCAAGACAGTGACTCTTCTTTTGATGTTTCCATGGATGCCCCTACCGTGCCAGTTTTCGACATAACGGACGACGACGATGATGACTTTAAACCGAAAAAGCGTTCTCGAACTTCTGCGTCTTCCAGTCTTGTGAGAAGACCACTATAGCTTTGAATTTTTTGTATAAAAATGAGAAATAAAAAATAGCAAACTTAATTTAAATATTTTACAGAACATGAGTAATAACTACACATCAGATTCAGGTAGTGATACTGAGAGCCTGAAAGGAAATGCAAAAGCGAAAAAAGGAACTCAGCAAACGGATACAGGAGAAGAAAGTCCTTACTTTGCTCCTGCTGAGAAAAAACTAACGTAAGGTTTTTTTTCAAAATACATATTTTTCTAGACATATAAAATATCTATAAAATATTTGGTTTGTGTGTGGCGATAAATAATGTGTATGTTTCTGCTGTTGTTATAGTGTTCCTAAAATCTTTTTTGGAACTCGGACTCACAAACAAATTGCTCAGATCACCCGAGAATTGCGGAAAACAAGCTATCGGAATGTGAGGTTAGTTAAGTCTGATTTCTCTTGCAATTTATTGTTAACCTTTTAATCTAAATATATTTCAGCGCTTCCAGGTTTTGTGACAAATGCTAAGCTATCCGTAATTCCTAAACACGATGCATAATATTATTTTAAATCATCTTTTTCTCTAACTAGCACACTACCTACTTCAGTACCTTTCACTATTTCCAATAATGTTTCGTTGACTTTTTATTTTAAAAAAACGTACGTTTTGTCTGTTCACTTCTGGAATTCTGGAAATTGTGCTACCACAAGCTTTAATTGTCTCCTTTATTTGTATGCATAGTCACGTTGTTTTTTGAGTAAACGATGAAAGGAAGTGTTTTCCATGTAAAGAACATTTGCCCTTTGTGTTTCGGTGAATAAACAGTTTTATTATTTTTGGGCAGATGCTCTTATACTGTTTTTATCCTGCCGAGACCTGAAGGCTATGCTTGGTAAAACAAAGATGTGGCGTATTTCAGAGTAAAAGTGTAACCCTCCAACCACCACACCGTCATACCACACGCTTGCTTACTCGGCAGGAACAGAAGACATTCACGCAAAGAAAACATCCAATTTCCCTCTCTGTTGTCTGTTCTTCATGCACAGGCAGAGCCGATCTTCAAAAAGACAATATATTCAAGCTTTTGACTATTTTGCTCGTGGCAAATTATTTCTTGGATGACCGAATTTAGCATACATTGTTTACCAAGAGGATCCCAAACTCTTTCACATTTCCAATTTTACAGCCCTTTTATTGTACAGCTATTTTATTTTGTTTGCCTATTTAAACGTGGAATTCTGTCTTTCCAATCCCAACTGTCCTGTCACAATATTATGTAAGTGCAGCATCCCTGAACCCTGAAGTATTTAATTTGACAACAGTTTTCGTAGTATTTAAGCAAGTTGTGTAACAGGGCTCCATTCTTAATATTAGTTGTTTGTTGCTTAAGCACCAAAGAGAAATTTCTTCTTTAGGTTAAAATTTCCAATTCCACATTTGTCTTTTGAGGATAATTTCAGAATTCTCTTTGGCAGAAACCTTATCACTTACGAGTGGTATGGGATTTATTTATTTATTTCAAAAAGCTACGTTGTTGGGATGAGTCACAATAGAAAAGCATCTGAACCTGTGTCGAGAGAGGGTGGAAGAGAGACAACAATTCTGAATTGGAATTATGTACTTTCATACAAACATGAGCATAATGGCAGGATGGTGTAGCAGGGATACATGGTAAAAAAGACACCGCACCGTCTATAAATCCCGTTGATAGGGTATCATTCTTTTTTTAAGGTAGCCTAACCCCTCTCTCGTAAGAATGAATGGAGGAGGGGAAGTATGTTCTTTTTGGAAAAAAGCCTTCTTTTCTGGCTTGCATAATATGTTGATATTTAATGCTCTCTGAGACTCTGTTTCACTATGAATTTTTTACACTGGGATCAAACTGATTCGTAGTAGTAGTGCGAGAGAGGACGAAGAAGAGAAAATGTCTCTTGAGGGAACAATGTTCTAGTACTCTGGTAGCAAGCAAGCGGCTTCCGCTTGAAAGTACAGTTGTGGCAGTCAACCATGATATGATTATGATTGCAAAAGGCGATATAATTATATGGCTTGTTAAAATGAAATTTGAATGGTAGGCTAGAAACTTGAGTTGGTTTGGTTGGATGGAATGGAGCCATTCATATATATTAATTTACTATGACTCATCAGCAAGAGTAGCACTTAGAATAGGATGCTGAAGCATTACGGTCCCTTGGTCTAATGAATTTTGAAGAGTATGATTGTACATCTTTAGATCACAAGAGAGAAAGGGATGTTGATTCCATGAGATTGTAGAATTGTCAAAAGAAAGAGATGATTTCATTGAGATCTCTGAAATTTCAAGTAGTGCTACACTCATCGTTAGAGACATTTCTGACGAGTGACTATTCTGTAGTTGTCTCCTAATTCACGGATGCCTTAATTTATGTAGGAAACATGAAATTTTTGTCATTTTTACCGTATGGTGAAACAAAAGAGAAATGGATTCGTAATTTATACCTCGATGGATATATTGGTCTCTCTAGAGACTTCAAATCTGTTGATGATCACATTAAAATATTAGTATTCAAAAAATAGGTGATAGTGATGAATCATATAATATTGCTGTTAGCTTTATTTGCATTTGCAAGCAATATATTTAATATAAAATTAATGTCTTAATGCTATTTTTAATTTTTAACGGGGCGAACTCGAAATATGGAAAGACGTAAAAAATTGGAAGATCCAAATTTCTTTCACATGCATATTCACAAATTTTGAGCTGCCATCAATTCATAGCTTAAGCCAGCTATACGCTTTTGATATTTATAGCAAGTATAATTTAATCCAGCAGGGGATAAAATGATTATGAGACCGTCGACCACAGTGACTAGATTTTTTTTCTCTGTTGTGAAATTGATTTCAAGCTGGGACATCCCCTCCCTTGTATAGGACATTTCTCGCTTGGTTGGTTAGAATCGAATATGTTTGTAAAGTTCATGCCAGATAGTGGTGTTTGCCTTGTTCCCTCTTTTCAGAATTTTCATTACTGCCACTGCTCACGAACAATCAATGAGTGTTACGTTACAGAGGATTTACGAAATGTCCCTTTGCTGTTCATGACACACGACCCTACTAGTGATAGTCACCAAGCCTTTTAATTATCTTTTGGATGCGCTATCAGGCTTCAATTTCTTTCTAAACTTGCCTCGCTTTATACCTGTAGCGTGTGCTAAAAACGTGTCAGATGCAATGAATTGGAATAATGATTTACTTACGAGCTAAACGTAATGATACGATGCTCATGATTCAGTATTTATAGTACTGCATCTGGCTGTTTTAGGCGTACTATCTTTACTTTACCCGAAGGCTACTATTTAGCGTTGAATATAATATTACTGTGTTCTCACGGGAATGTTGGTTCATGCAATTAATGTTGTATAGGTTGATTTCTATTTTAAATCTCATATATATTTGAGATAAATACATGTAAATAATATTTCGTTTTAATGCATTAATTTGTTTACATTTGTTTTAGGTCTGTTATTTTGGCCAGCCGAGATCATACTTGTATCAATCCTGCGGTGGAAAAATTGTCAAATAAAAATGAGGCATGCAGGGAACTAGTTCAGAACGGCGCTGGTTCAGTAAGTAAATGCTATTCATGTCATTACCAAATCTAGTTTATTATGAACGACATAACGATATCTTGTCTCATTGGTCACCTGCGTTTATCTTCAGGGAAATGGTTGCTTGTGGCATGCTGGAGCAAGGAAATTGGCAAGTTTTGGGGCATTGAGCACCGTTGGATTGGCTCCTGCTTATGACGTAGAAGATCTTGTTGCCGTCGGCCGTAAAGTAAGATAAACACCCACGTAATTTACTATTGTTGTGAGTTCCATCTATAAATGTAGCTTGGAAACTTTTATGTTGAATTAATGTATAATTATGATTCTTTTCCTTTTTAGACTAAAGCTTGTCCGTATTACGTTACACGGTTTCTAATGCAGAATGCTGATATTATTTTCTGTCCATATAATTACATGATCGATCCTCAAGTCAGAAAAAGTGTAAGCTTTCATTTGAAAAATTGAAGTTTTTGATGTTTTTCAACTTTATTGACATACCTACTTCTTTATGGTGCATTTCTTTGTAAACTTTAATAGATGAACCTGGAGTTAGAAGGGCATATACTCATTTTCGATGAAGCTCACAATATGGAGGACGCGTCAAGGGAATCTTCCAGCTTCTCACTGAAACAAGATGACATCCTTCGCGCGATGCAAGACTGTGAAAAAGTTTCAAGAAGTGGCAATGAGCCTTTCGCGCATAATGAAACAGTAAGATTATTGTCTATTTCGTCATAGTGTTGTTTCATAGCTCACTACAGAAGTTGAATGCAACATAATTTAATTTATATGCTTTTATTTATATAATTTATAGGCGAAACTGTTGTCCACTTTGAGTCAATGGATGGATATGCAGGAACCTGAGTTGAAGGAAAAATCTTTCAACAATTCAGGGAAATGTTGGACTGGGACTGACTTTTTAGGATCTGTTCATGTAGCTGGAATGACGGAAGAGAGTATCAAACTTCATAAGGTAAGTTTTTGTAAAATCATGATAATTCATTCGTAACAAATTTCACTCTAATTTTATGTTTATTTATTTGTTAATATGTTTATAGGCTTATTTCGGAGCAATTATGGAGCAACGCGATAAGCAAATAGAAGCTTTGAGGGAACGTGGTAGTAGATGGTTTGATGAGAAACCAGTAATTGCTTCTGTAAATATGCCGGTTATTGAGAACGTTTTCAGATTATTCGACGAATTGTGTAGAGCCGATGGACGTTATCGTGGAGATTTCCGGGTTGCCATTTCCAAAGACATGGTCAGACGACATAGGGATGGCAATTCTGGTCCCATGAGATCAGTTCAAGTGTTGAGCTTGCATCTTTGGTGTTTGAATCCGGCAGTTGCGTTTGAGGTATGCATTTGGCCTTTTCTATCCTCTACACTGCCACTCTTATTCTTTAGTTTGTCATTGTGCCTAATAATTTTATATCCTAACCATAGTTCGTACGGAATTGTGTTCATTCCATCGTCTTGACTTCCGGGACATTATCTCCAATGCAATCTTTCGAATCGGAGCTTGGAACACCGTTTCCATTAAAACTTGAAGCAAGCCATGTTATTGATAAATCACAGGTATAAGCTATTTTTCAAGTTTTAAGTCATTTACTGATATTTAAATCATACATTTTGGCGGTTTAGTTAAATTAGTGATTAATTATTTTTATCAGTGTTGGGCAGCTGTTGTTGGCACTGGTCCTAGTGGCGGAAACCTAAATGGCTCGTATGCTAATGTCACAACGTTTAAGTATCAAGATGAACTTGGGACGATTGTCCACCGTGTTTGTCAGATAATTTCACATGGTGTTCTGTGCTTCTTTCCGTCATACAAAATGTTGGAGAATATGGTTACAAGGTAGACTTCTTTACTTTTATAGAGATAGAAAGATTTTATCCACAATCCATATATTGGCATACCATTGGTACTAATTGCATTAATATTATTTCAAGGTGGAAAATAACTGGATTATTTGATCGAATTGAAGCAATAAAAGTAGTGGTTTTGGAACCACGATCTGGACCTGATATGTTTCAAGAAGCTATGCAAAATTTCTACGCAGCGGTCTCTGAATCAACTAAATCACGTGGGGTGTGTTACAATTTTAATTATGAGCTTTTATGGCGTTTTAAAAAATTATTCTCTTTTTATAAAGTCTTATTTTTGGTGATATAGAATTCTTCAATGACGGGAGCCCTGTTTCTCGCTGTGTGCCGTGGTAAAGTGAGCGAGGGTTTAGATTTTGCCGACAATAATGCTCGTGCTGTGATCTGTGTAAGCGCCATAAAGAATTGCTGTTGAAATAATGTGTGATGTCTTTTATTTAAAAATCCATTATGTTACATGTAATTTACCCAAGATTAAACATGAATTTGTACAGGTTGGAATTCCGTTCCCGAACGTAAAAGACATGCAAGTTGAATTAAAACGGGAGTACAATTCTAGAAATTCCAGCAGAGGATTACTACCCGGTGGGGAGTGGTACGAAATTCAAGCGTTTAGGTAACGAATATATATTGTTATTACTTAACTAAAAAATAATCGGATTTTAAATCTTTGATAATCATAATAATGCTTATACACATTTTTATTAAAACACAAATAACAGAGCCTTGAATCAAGCACTGGGAAGGTGCATCCGCCATAGAAATGATTGGGGAGGTATTTTGTTGGTTGACGATCGTTACATCCGTCAACCGCGTTATGTGTCATGCCTTTCAAAGTGGATTCGATCTTCGGTATCAGAAATACATACATTCAAATACTACGTATTCTTCTTACAGTTATCACCATGATTTAATTCACATTTTGTAGGTACAACAGTTTAACGGATGGCCGTCTCTTGAAAGCAGTCTGGAAACTTTTCATAACGGAATGTTAAGCCTGGACTATCCTCTAGCGTCAAATGGAAATATTTTCTCCGACAGGGAAGATGAAGAGAACAATCCGCAGGATGGAGTTTTGAATGCTTCTGATACAGTGACTGGTATGAACAATGATGTTAAAGGTCGCAACAAATCATCGCTTTGTGGAAAAGAAGGTTCCTCTACAACTCTTGTACCTTTTGCCAACAGTTTCAGCAGTAGTACTGATTTCGATTTTCCTCGCGATGAAAGTAATCTACGAGATAGTTCTTCTTCTAAAACTACTGTAAGCGATAGCACCCCTGCATCTCCAGTCATTAGTGAGAAAAGTCTGAATTCTAGCTTCAAACTGCCACCTACACCGCAAAGTATTTTTTCAAGAAAGGGAAACCAAGGTAACAGAAAATCTGAAAAACAAAATGTCATAACATCCATGTTTGCAAGGCAGTTACAGAAAAAATCTGAAAGGGCAGGAAATGAATTTGATCTTACTCAAGTAGCAATTGTACCTGGTAGCGGGTCTGATAAACCCAGTACTAGTCGCACTAAGCGACCGAGAGACAAAAAGCTAAGACTGTAAAAAATGTAATGCTCTTTTTGTACCGGTTTCTATTTCTTGTTTTAAATTAACTTAACCCAACCAATCGTATTTTATATTTATAACGGTTTACCGTTGTTCATTTTAATGAATTGACTTCATAAGAGTCACCATAAAAAGTTTTAAAGACAAATGTGCCTCGGCGTAATAACTCATGCAATCATTGTATTATGTAATCTTGACCATGAACTATCAAAATATGATTGTACTGATTTATGTAAACAATAAATAAAATTTTTTATACAACCATTCCAAATGATAAGCTAATTCGGGACAACCAAGTAAAATATCTAATTAGTAGCCAGTGGCAGAGTTCAATCTTATAATAGCACCAGTATATTATTTTTTGTATAGCTGTTCCATTAAGACTCACTGTAAAACAAAACCGCAGTTTTTAAATGTGTAGGTGGGCGTTCTTTATAACATGTCGATTAGTCTATCCCAAGTATCCAGTCCCAAATATCGCAATCATATATAAACTAGGTTTACTTTTGACTCATGGTGTTATTATAAAATTTGTTATTCCTATCAAAATCCCATGACGGGTATTCAATATCCTTATGTGAAATAACTGATTCCTGAACCCTCCAAATAAATGGTCTATCATAACTCAAGAGAACTGGAAGTATATTATCTACTGTTCCTTGGACCACCGGTGCTGCAAACTCATTAGCTGAAAAAGTCTGAACCTCTGTATTATGCTGCCAATTTTCGCGTTTGACTAACAATAAGAATTCTAAGATTCCAAAAGCTAGAGCAAGACTGGCTCCAATAGCCAATATTAAAAACGCGGATCCTGTTTCATGTAAACTGATAGCTGTAAATGCATCACTTCCAGTTTTGGCACCGCACGATGAAGATGTACCCCACCACTTTTTAAAGGTCCGTCTCATTAATCCCGTTTCTCGAAGTTTGGAAACCCTGCCGTGTAAAAGTTAAATTTAAAATATCATGAGTCTACACATTAATCATAACAAACTTAACCTAGGTTTTTTGCACTACAAACTTACTTGTGAGAAATTGTGGAAGCGTATGGTAACCCTTTTTGATATCCCATGTATCCAAATCCAGGAAAATACTTTTCCGGTAGCCATGAATATGAGCAATTCCCTTTCACCAAGAAACTTGGTATTAACTCACTTGTAAAAAATATGTATCTTTCTTTGTAAACTTTGGCTATTCCATCAGAAAACCCGTCAACCAGTACTGAAGAATCGGCTTGAAGACGTTTCCATAATAAAGTCATTTCTTCCGATTTTGACTCCTTAACATTTGTTTGTAACAATAACAATTAAGCATGATATAAATTTTGTCAAATATTTATTTCCCCATTCCGTTCACCAAAAAAAACCTGGCAAAAAGGATAATATATTTTTTTCGCCATTTAAATACCTTAACCTTCTCCAAAAATGAGGATCCTTTCACAAGACCAATTTTCCACGAATTACTTCTTACGGCTTCATTCAAGTTTTTAACAGGAAGCTTGTCCGTATCTGCTGCCAGAAAGGACGTTAATCGCGCAGTGTAGCATGCAAAAATGAAAACGGCAAGCATCCAGAACGTACCACTTGCTATTCTGAAGGGTGTAACTCGAATCGTTGAGTGTTCACTCTGCCCTATAAGAATTGGTCAAGCGTAGCGAATTGCAGCAATTGCATGTAAATATCACGTTCAGCTCGCTTTGTTGTATTTTATCGTATCGATTGCTAACCTTGGAGGAGAAAGCAAGTCGACAATAACCACATAGACTCTGCAGGAGTTACATGGAATAGTTGGAAGCTTGTAAAAATAATCAATGTAATCGTTCCCAGTCCTATCAGCAGAAAGATGGTAAACCAAACCTTCCACTCGAAAGGTCTGATGAATGCATCCAGCTTCAGTTCACCGAGCTTCCAATCTCTTCGGATTAGAAGTGTTGTCTGGAAAGGTGTTTAAAGCATTTAAAAAAAATAAAATCATGTATCATCCTAAATATTATGATGACCCATGGCCTATTATGGTGCATATCATGCATTTTGATCTTTGGAGCTTGGAGCTTAAATATCCATTACTTACTGAGCTATATTCGACGGGAGGGGAAAAGTCCATTACTGCTATTCGGCTTTTTGTAAAGCTAAATGACATGAGGGCTATGTCTGCTTCCTATTTCCGAGTTGAAAAGTTAACAAGAAAAGGTAAGCATAATTTTGTTCATGTGACAATTAAGATGCATTATATCAGCTTATCAATTGTTTCTAGCATAAAGCCAGCTTACATTTTTTAGAAGCATTCCAACCATCCCAGACCAGTTGCCGTTACTCTCTTGACTTCCAAACTTTCCGTCACTTGGTGTTTGAATCACGTATCTTGAATATAAAATCATACATATGGTGGTGTAGGCATGTTTATAACCGTAAGTTCAGAACGCAGAATCTTATTAAATTTATCCTATTTGAAGAGGAATTTACTTGAAATTTAAAACAACACTCAGTAAATCCAAAATATCTGGCAAATATCCTGTAGCAACCAATGGCACCGATCCCAGTGATGCTAACAACGGTGGCAGGAGATTGACCACTGGAGGTCCCTGAAAGGTCAATTTTTAGCATCTCATATATATGTTAGGAATTAGCGATGAATGGGAAAGTTTACATTCACATGGTCTTAATTATTTTGCTATTATCATCTTTATTTTACAATGTATGTAAATCTCATATTACGCAGTTTGTTGGCAAAATATTATGAACGAATGATTAAGTGCATAAATAAAATTCATATTGTTACGTACATTGACAGTTGTCACTCTCAGCATGCGTCCCTCAAAACTAGTGATCCCAGTATCACTGGCGGCATCAATTTCTAATCCCTTCGCCTTGCTCCACGTGCCAATCTTTTGAAAAAGTGGGGTAGGCGATGTCGCAAATCCAATCACCTTATAAATTTCCACTAATTCTTGGTCCATTTTACTGTCCACTTGTTTTGCCAAATACCATTTGTAGTTCATCAGCACGTCTGGCTGTGCGCTGTTAACAATGTCCTGCACACTTCCATTTTTCGCTAACAATAAAATCTTTCGTTTGGAACTGTACTCTATTAGCAACCGCGGATCAATTGGTGATTTCATAGGACTCTTGTCTTGAGTAGTAAAATCGGCAAGTATAGTAGGTTGTCTTAGGTCAGTCTTCATTATGTCATTAATAAATAAATCACCAGAGCAATTAAGTTTTAAAGACGCTTTTGAGAGTAGCACTGGAATTGTGAAATATTGGCAAACTTTCAAACTAGCTTGTTGGGGCACAATGAATTGAGCACTGTACCATTCCCTGTGAAACGCATAGTCAATCAGAAAGGCTCGGAAGAGTTTAATCATCTTTTCTGACTCCGTGCTAATTTCCCCATCCAAGTCATCCTGACGAATTTTAGGTTTCATTGTACTCCTCGCCAACGGCACAATTTGTCGAAGGAAACGAAGAATCACGTTATTCCTCTGGGCTTCCGTTTTATTTCCCATTTCCAAGCTTCTAACATTGGAATTCGTGGGCAGTTCAAAGGAAGCTTTTACATTTACTTCTGTTGATTTTGGCCACGGATTCTCTTTCCCATGTTCATCTTGTTTATTTAATGTGTGATAAAAGCGTGGATTCCTTCTTCCACTTGTTTCATAATAAATATTAAGCGATGAAGGGAAATATGTAGGAGGCGAGGATGATGATGATGAGGACTGTCCAAATGCTTCCGTTTCATTCCCACTCCCTCCCAAGTTTCCGCAAACAATTAGTACGAAAATGCACGAAAATGTGGCACTGAACAGGGAATTCGTCACAGAAAAAAATTGCCCGGGTAATGCTTCAGCAAGATTAAAAATGAAAAAACTGCGAAACCATGAGAAATAATACATTTCGAAAGAGTTTTGTGCCTACGAGTTTTCATTGTTTATTGACTGCGGCTCTGTTTGAAACTGATGTCGACTAAGGAGCTCGCACACAGCCAAAATATCATGCTTCATTTCGTGTTTGTTTTGTAGTCTATGCCTCTCTGCGTTTCAAACTCTCTTTTCAAACTGAATTACTACTATAACGGCCGTAGTTTATATCGACCGATCGTTTTTTAATAATAAAAAACGGTTTCTTTTCTTTCCGTTACACTACTCACTGACTGAGTGAGTATTATTCTCGACATGAATGAAAAATTGTACATGTGAGTAATGAGTGAGAGCGCCATGTAAAACGCCTTGTTTTTCTTTTCCTTTGCCGAAATAGATATCATGGCATATGTGCCGTTGATGACTGACAATCATGAAAAGGAAAATTAGACGACATTATTGAACCCGATGAAATTATAAGGGATTTTGTTGGTTAAGAATATCCAACCTATTTTATTCCTTTGTTGTAACGGTCTAACGGTAAATGGCTGCACAATTGACTCTATTTTCCACGTAAGCAAGTTGCCAATAAATGTGCAACCAAGTTAGTTATAAGTTCCATAATATGTATTTCCTTTGATTCAATGGCTGTCCGTATAGTTATAGTGATAATGCGTGGGTACATGCTGACAATTCACTGTGTGGTTATGGTATAATAGGTCTAGTTTTCCCCGAATATCGGGAAAAAATCCAAAACGTATACAACAATAATACTTAACGGGCAATCAACAACACTTGCGTAAGCATGGGAGTATAGAAAGAAGCTTTGTGTTTGGGGGAAAATGAAAAGAAGGTAAATTGCTCGTTGGAATACAGAGTAATTTGACACTTTTTGGTTATATGGAAAATATGGAAACAGAGAAAATAGAATATAGGTATCTAGTAAATATATTGCCTATATGTAATTCATATTATGAATGAAGTTTACCAAGATAAATGTTTTAAATCGACACATGTCAACGTAGTCAAAAATTCACCTTTCACGTGAACAAAGGTAAGGGCATAAAGGTTAGCGAAACTACTGTGGTGCGCATTTGTAAAATTTCGAGTATTTACTTTGAAAAACATGATATTATTGTGATCATTAGGACGACTGCTCATGTTTACATTTAATTACAATTTTATATCGTCAGAGAGCGGTTTAGTAAACAAAATGTACACGGGGCTTTGAACTGCTTATCCTTGAAGGTTAGTTAGGTACGTTTCTAAATTGCCAGAAAATATTTATGGACTTTACCCAAATATTGTGTATTTATATTTACTTTCAGCAAATTGCTGTATTCATCATCGTAATAATGCCATTTTACATTGAAAATCCAAACACGTGCCACCCACACCAGACTGTTACATATTATTATCTAGTCTTGTCCATCTCTACTGATGCGGTTTATGTGACGGAGATTCAGTGATTTGATATGCTAACAGTAAATATTCAAACATTTGCACCCACCATTTCAGACACATGATGAATCATATAATATGCATTTACGAATGACGTCATCCAAACAATTTGGAAACTATGTTTTAAAGGCTTCTCCAGAATAGTTGATTGTTACCTGCTTTCTTAAAATATGTCCATGAAAAGGTCCCGGATTCCAGTGATAGGATAATATGATATTAATGAATACAAAAATGCTACCAATGATTTCTGAATGTTTTGTACTGTAATTGGTGCAGAATTTATGCATGTTTGTTAGAAGAGCTACTTTTAATATTTTTTTCTTTATTAAAAACATTTGACAACAAAAAATAACAACAATTTTAGTGACATTTCTTATTTTATTGTAGCACTATTTATGTAACTAAACACCGCAAAATGAGGAAAGTTGCAAAATCCTCGTCACATTCAATAAGTAGTAATAATATGGATGAAACAAACCTTCATTAAATCAAGATGTTTTTACGGGGAAAATGACATTTTCAAAGATAAAGGTCATGGTATAAATATTCCTTGTGTGTTTTGCGTTTTCTTTTAAGTTGACAATTTAAGTAGCCACATGTATGTATACATTTCAAAATTTGCATTTAATACAGCTAAGGTACAACATCTAGCGTTTAACTCACTAACGTTTCTATTTATAGATACTAATATTATTTGAATATATTTAACTACACTTTATGATTATAATTATAATAGTTACAAATGATACGGCAAACTGTAAAAGTTGTGAACACAGTAATCAATCATAATTTATAATTTTACAATTTTTTTTCCGCTTATACACATAAGCCACATGAACTTATAATCTTTCTGATGACACATTTTTTTTATAAGTAAGTACATTTATTTACACATTTGACAGTGAAACAAAAGTATTTTATTTTGGTAAATAGTAAAACTAATGGCAGCATTAAATCAATATCGACCCATCAAAAAACATTTGTAATTTGTATTTCTAAAATGCTAGACACCTCGCCATAATTTTAAACAAAAAAACTAGGAGCCACCTTTCTTTACACTTGAATTATAATTATTATAGTATTTTTTTCTTAAAATTTCGTTTCAGTCTCACTTTTCCACTCGATGAAAAATCAATTGTTGGCTTGAATTCTCAATGCTCTTTGAATTTAGAAAGCTCCTCAAAAGTGATTACGAAATAGTAAATGATTTTTTTTCATTAGTACAAACCTACGTACATACATACATACAAAAATGACTTTAATATAATCACAGAAGATCAGAAGAATATTCCACAAATAAAAAATGCATGAAAAATGAAACTGGCATGATTTACTTACGTAAATAAAGTAGTTATAAATTTCTAACAAAGAAAGTCAGATTCAGCATTTGAAAGCACACCACACGACAAAATCAAGTAATTAATACTCCTATATAATTACCTTCCTACGTTAACCTAATTAATTATACATTAAAGCTTCAGCAATGCTTCATATGGACAGAAATTTTTATCTTTACTTCAAAACCCCTTTTGATTAGATAACCAAATATTCTTGACAAATAGTTAAAGTCACTGACTTTTACTACACAAGACCCAATTGCAGAATTTTGAAGAAAAAACATTTTTTTACCGTGTTTGTATGCAGTTTACAGATATGTACAGGATAAGCATTTAGTTTTAAACTATTTTTTATTAGTAAGCCTACTCCTTATAATTTACATACATTTGATAATAATAATAATGCATTTGGAATGAAATTTCTTAATCTTTTCCCAAATAATGAAAATGGTTTAAAATTAGTAGCTAAAGCTTTTAAAAAAGGTGCAACGAGAAATAGATGAAAAGTTAACTTTCCTGTTTTTCAACCAAAGATAAGCCTTGACTTAAGAGTAGCAGGTGTAGAAACAAATTGGCCTTTCTAATGTTGGAATCATGTTTGGAAACATTAATAGTTAATAATGGCTTTTTCACACACTCTCGCCACACCCTTAAAACTCATGTTTACTAGTTTGCACTCAAGATTGTAGCAGCGTAAAATGTTTTAATAGCACTAGCATAATAAATCGTTAAGCAAAATGGAAACTCCAAAATGCCTTCACAAAATAGGAATATGTGTCAATGCAATTGAAACAGTTCAATTACCTTCTTCATTCATCTGATAGCTTAAAATTGCATAATGAATATTAAGTAGGGTTTTAATGGGAAGATTTTTAAAAAGGAATCATTGAATTTAATGAATGGTCAGTATTGGTTTTATAAATACCTATACAACTACAGTCGTACTTTCTGTTTGCTGATAAAGCCATACCGACATGGCTTTTTTTATACAATTGCCAATTTTTCTTGCGTTCAATTTTTTTACCCCCATGATTATAATAGAAGCGTGAGCTTTTATTACCTCATATTTGTGACCCTACTTGAGAATTAAAGAGATACAAATACTTACAGCAATGATTATGAGAAAACGTAAATCACAGTTGGAAATTTTAGCTCCTGCAGATGCGTTATCAGGATAATTCGAGCTTATTCTTGAGGTGTCGACCTTTTGTTCACCTGTGGACATACGTTTCGGAGCACTCCCACTGACATCTGCCCCCTCCAATGCAGCCGTAGCTTGAGGTTCATTCAGGCTTGAATGCTGACCATGAGTTCCTGAGTGGACGCCCAGGTTTTCTTCAGATGAAATGCCACCACCGTGATCCCGCTGATGGGACTCACTGTTTGGATCCCATTCTACTGCTAATTGATGCTTATGTTTGTGACCTTGTTCATGACCTGACTCTTCCGCTAATTTTGGGATGCTTTGCTGGTGGTGAAAAGTTGAAGTGTGCTGCGAGTTGCGACGGTGGCCTTCAATCCCATCATGCTTTCTCCGAGGAATCTTGTCACGCCCATTATCCACACCATCGTCACGTTCATGACAGTTCAAGTCCTTTGCCGTTAGGTTCAAAATATATTTTTCACTGTCAAATGCATACTTTGTCGTCTCCTCAGGTGGACTTGTAAGGATTTTTATTTCTGAGGCGGCATCCTCTGTGTGGAAAATAGTTGATGAAGGGGATGCTACCGCTGCATCTTGTTTACTTGTGGTTTCAAATAAATTGCAGGTAGCCCCTTCTATGTCTTTCCGGACATAAGGACTTTCTGTTTCGTTATACAAGGCTTTCATCCATAATATGTGGCAATTACAGAGAAAGCGGTTCCCTATAAAACAAAAAAACAATGGTAAGGTATTATTACTATAATATTTAGTTTGAGCCTTCGGAGAAACCCGTGCGTGCAAAATAAGATACACGGGTATTAAAATTACTGGTAGTCCTGAATAAGAGAGAAAGTAAAACATTTGATACTCACCGTCAAGAAATAGTTGCATGTTGCCGTTCCGAAGGTTTTTGATGATCGGCCTGACTAATGCCTCGCTCAAAGTTTCCAGCTCATTGTTTTTGAGGTCAAGAATGTGTATCTTGCCCAAATGAGCAAATGTGGTTGGTTGAAACCTCACTATTTTGTTATCCTTGATGCTTAGTCTTGTTAGCTTGGCCAGTCCTTGGAATGCATTAGGACTCACTGATTTTATCATGTTTTCACTCAGATCCAAATCTTGAAGACGGGGCATTTCAGCAAAAGCATGGTCTCCAACGTACTCTATAGCGTTCCCATGTAAATCCAAGTTTTCCAGTCTTTGAAGTCCATAAAACACCTCTCTTGTGATCACTGACACCCGATTATCTCGGAAGGACAAATCTTTCAAAGCTTTCAGCTCTTGTAACGCATTGTCATGAATCACTTGAATTCCATTTGTCATCAGCCAAAGTTCCTTGAGTTTGGGAAGATCCACAAACACGTCGCGGTTGATTTCCGTCAAATTGTTATCGTTTAATTTGATCTTTGTGAGATTATGCAAATTGGAGAATGAGTGGGAAGACAAACTGTGTATGTTGTTGCTCTGCATGTCAATTTCGATGAGACTAGTTGAATTAGCGAATGCATAACTTGGGATATTATGAAGTGCTGCCATTTTTATGGTAAAGTAGTGCAGTCGTTTCATCCCTTTGAAAACATAATCCGGTGGAACCTCGGTGATTACTAACTGCGGCCGATTTGAGACTTCAAAGTCATTGACGTTGTGAAGTAGAGATATAGCATTCCATTCTTTCTCGTTGGGTGTTCTATGAAAGCCACATTTTGCAGATTCTGCTGTGCTGACATCGTTTGCAGAGCAAAAGCAGTATCCAGGCGGAGAGTCAATACTCATGAAGTCACAAGGATTGATTTCATCTTGCTGGTAGAAATCTTCGTTAATTGACACTTCCAGGGAAGTTGTGAATGAAACGTTTACGAAGGCAATCACAAGAAAGTAGCTGAGCCACTTTAGACTTGACACGCCGCGTTTGGCACCTGTTGGCCACGTTGACCTCATTTTTCCAGCGGCCATAATACTTTTACTACTAGCCTCGTACAGAAGCTATATGATTTGGAGATTAAACAGAAATGGTGTGTAGAGTATTTGTCGTTTAGGGTCCGTTTCACTCTTCCTGAAATAAAAACAAAATAATAATAATAAGTGTTACATATGAATCTTTAAAAATGTTCTGCTTTTTACCAGGAAAATGTACATAAACAGCCTATTTTACTTGTTTAAAAGCTTGTTGGAATGGAATGTGAATTCGGAAGGAGAACGAAACAGCATTCACCACAAATCTGTGCTTTCTTCGTGGTAATGAAAGGAGTATCACTACTGCGAGCATTACACATAACTGCAAACTACGTACGCTGAAGGTTTAATGAGTACATGTTCATAATTACCCATTTGAAATAAAATGTGGTAGAGATGCCGGCCAACAGGCGCTATTCGTTTCTGTTTTTCTTTTTCACATAAACCATGGTTCATAAACTTCAAAGGCCTTTGTCTCAATGCTGCTCTGTATGTCTGCATTATTTCACAACTTCTTTTATTTTATTTCCTTTGCGAAGATAAGAATAGATAAAAGATATTTAACTACGAAAACGTTCATTCAAATGGAGTTTACCAAACTCATTTCATCAGGATATCAGTTCAATATAACGTAAAGATTATGGGATATTTGCTATTAACAGTATATATATAATGCATAGAAACAATATATGTAACTAATTTCTGTAAAATTAGTATTTTTATTGCATTTCGGTAGCACTAATGGAAAGAAAAAGCTTGAAATTGAAATAACCATATTTAGTGGTGCTGCTAATAACTTTTGCAGCTGCAAAAAGAGATTACATGGAATGCGTAATCATGTATATTTATAGACTGTGGCATCAAATTCAAGATTGGCCATCCCGAATAGCCATGATAAGGTGGATTCTTTAGATAAAACTATTTGAAAGTGGTTGGATACGTGCAAAACCAAACCTGCATGCTTACCTATCCGCAGTACATAGATTTTTCGGTGGTGAAACGGTGACCGTACATTTATGAGCCAGTAGCAGAAAATCAACCTGAAATATTATTCGAAATGCACGAAACTCAAGTTTCCACGCAGATACGGCATCGTAGGCTGTGTAGCCAACCAGCAAATGATGCAATATATACGGAAGCGGACATTTTGTGGAGGAAATGAAGGCATAGGATTGTATCCATCAAGGAATTCTCCAAGTGAATCTTCAGTGCAGTGACAATAAATTTGCTCTGCACTATCTTCCTTGCAAACGCATCGGAAAGTTAATGACCTATACAGAGAAAATGGCTACGCGTGCATATACAACAAGCGACTCATTCGAAACGAATGACAAATATTTTCACACGGTTGATTTTTATTGCTTCAACAAAGTTGCTATTTATTGCTACATTATATGACTTTTCCAAACACTTTGTGTTTATACATTTTCAAAAAAAATCCAATTTCATTGCTTGAATAACAAAAAAATAAACTTGACGAAATTATGAAATGTTAGCTCCTGTACCTTGAACATTCATCTGTATTTTTTGAAACATTTTATTACCATAACCAAAAAAACGCTAGTGTTTAGAATTATCTCTTGTTCCCGGGTGTCCTCATTTCGCAAAAAAACTCGTTAGTGTAAATACAATAGCATTACAATTATTGATGAAATCCGTTAATATAACTATATATGTATGCATGTATAATTATAATCCTTTTCCAGGTTTATAATCAGTAGAGTGAGTAGGTATGGGCGAATCGGTTATAATAGTAATATAAATAGCATAATGCTCTCTTTGAATCATTTGAAACTTTTTCATAGCCTTCCCTGAAGACAAAAAAAAATACATTCAGTTTTCTTGTCAGCCTCATAACAAAGCAATAAAACGGATGATAGGATACACAGTTTCTTTGTCGTCACGATGCCGCCCAGTTCTCATGGCCGTTACTGATATCCGCAAAAAAAGAAGCTACTAGTAAACTGAATTGCAAGTATAAATAGCATCGTAAATCTTCCTTCTTCACAAAATTTCCATTATAGCCTTCATTCATGTAATGTACCTTTTAAAACTGCGTGCCTGTCATCATTTATTTTGGCAAGCTTGTCAAAATATCTCATTCTCACTGTCAGCAGATATACATATATACCTTTTGCTAAAAATCGAAAATGCGTTGGAGAAAATAAAAATAAGTATATTCATCCTTTTCTCCAACAACCAATCCACCTAGCGATGATGATGATGATGACCGTGCCTTCGTTGGAGCCATTTCATCATCCTGACATACAACAACTATCACAGCAGCGGACTCTCTACCTGTGCGTTATTATTTGCAAGAGAGCAATGTACAAAATTAATGATGATGGTCGGGGGTAAGCAAGTACCCAATATATATCACACCACTAAACTGTTTCGTTATGTGCGTGATCAAGTTAAGTTTAACAAGAAAAATAATGGAGGACACATGTATCCTGATATATTTTGATGCTCATCGGATGACTACCGTTGGAATGGAGAGCAGTGCAAAAAAACTGGCAATCAATAAAACATTATCGTTCATATTTATTATCAATCATTGTACATTCGGCCTCCATATTATGACTGTAAACCCATTACGGAAACGAATGCTCATCGTAGTAGCCATTATTTCGAAACAGATTTTTGTATTAAAAATACACTGACATGACCGGGTATCCGATTTAAAAAAACAAAGTAACCTAATTATAAATAAGACCAAGGACGTAATATATACTGTAGGAAATAGATAAAGAGAGGACGCCATATTTGTGTTATGGACGTTGTAGTATATAGCGGCGACCTTTGTTAGTGACGGGATGTCGGTGTGGAAGAACAAAACTGACGGAAGGTGATAAAAACTTCATGAAAGTGGAAGTGTCAAAAAGCATAACAAGTCGATTTGTTGGATAGAATGGAATTAAACTGAACAAAGAACAAGCGCCTCTTGATAAATGACTACAGAGTTGAGCTGATTTTTTTGCTTGAAAAGATAACACAATAACAAACAATTTTTTTACTCCGATTTACTATTTTGTATTGTGCAATGCGAATGCTACATCCAGATTTTTATTTCCTTCCTTCTCTGCCAACACCTTCCCAAGTTTATTGCTTTTAGGAAAACCCTCACTCTGCCTGTGAGGTGCTCTTTGTACATAAAGCGTGATATACAAAATGTTGTTCAGTCAAGGTGCATGTTTTGTGTAGGAGTGGATATGGAGTGGAGGGAGAGGAGGTGAACAGTCGTGTAACTTAATGCTAATACACACGCACACAACCAAGTCATCATCACCATCATCCAAATCCTGAACAACCCGAGTGTTGATAAGCAATACACATGAATAGAAATGGTTGATGGATGGACGCATTCAAAAAAATCGCAATATTCACTTATAACAACAATTTCCGTTTAAAATAAAACCTAACACGGTAAACATATACAATACATGCGTACATCCAAATCCAAACGACCATATCCTCATCCTCAAATAATACCATTTTAACTTTCATTTTCCCTCTATATTTCATTGCCACCTATAACCTTGCTCATTATTGAACATTTCAAGGTCTCTGAACACGAAAATCTACTCCAAAGTAATCCACAACGTCTCGTCAGCCAGCACAGCACAAATAATTTTCAACGTGACCATGGCCAAATGCTTAAACCTGCCTGAGCAAGCACCCTCCACTACACCATTAAAATACATATCATTATTACCAATCAGTCAGTATATTACCATCACAATATTATTACTTATATTGAAATGGCAGTACCTCGTTAAAACAATTTGAAAGAATGAAAATATAAACCAAGCCTGTCTTGTCCAAATGCGGTAAAAGCTAAACAGTTTCTATTCTCAACAAAAGGCACACTTGCTGTTAAAGAAAAGTATATCATTGTGCTGCCATCACCATTACTTTTTTAAATAGCGAATCGCACAAAACATGCTTATCCATACAAAAAAACTCCAGTAAATAGTCCAGTAGTGTTTATATAAGGAAACGAGACAGGGTTCAAAACCATTTTATATAAGAACCTTTTGGATGAATGTATGATTAGGTAAGCTGAGAATGCCCCTCACTCTCTCTTTTCATGGAACATAAACTTCATCGTCGCTTCGTTTCTTGTCGGTCCTCATAACTTCCTTTGTGTTTCCCCTCGTTTTCCTTTCCTCCTTCGAAAGTCCAGTAAATCTTTCATGATAATAATATTGTTTTCTACGGAATAATAACTATATTACCTTAGGGTTCGTATTAATATGCTACTTATCAGAACCAATATATACTATTAAGTATATAAGTAAAGTTAATACTTTTTTTACATTAGCAAAATTCTGTTACCCAAGTTTTCCTATATTTTTTCCGTAGTAATCACTCATACTATATGTCTTCATGGTAGTAAACCGTTTGGTGTACGTAATCCTGGATTCTACAAGGTCACTGAGAAATTATTTAACGAAAAATTAGATACGCATAATATGAGTGAATGTTGTATGACATGCTAGCTGCACTCACTGAATGTACGGCTTTGCAAATAAGAAATTCTTTTTATAACTTACTGACTTGTTAATGTACTACTGGATTTATTTTTCAACGGCAGGATGAAAAATGCAGTATAATATTGTTCGTTTATTTATACAAGTTGAAAGGGCAAGTTCAAAGCTTTCTAACGACTACCGCTACGCTTTCAAATTTTTTTTACGAGAAATGAATTATTTTAGGAAGTTAAGTATGAATGCATACTTAACTGTTTCATGAATGGGTCATTTATTCAGACTTTTAAAAGAATAAAGTCGACAATTCATTTAAAATCTATCTAGCTGTCAGTTCCATCTTCCAGAACTACTTCTGCTAAAGCTGTCCAGGGGATTTGTAAAAAAAACACTTTAAAAAAGATTACGAAATCTTCTAAAACCGGGTGGTCATATTTTAATGGGATTTTCTGTCTCTTTTCCGAGCTCCATTTCTAGTAATGGCTGAATAAAAATGCAATAGATCATTGTTACTTGACGTAAAGATTGTGCCCGATCCGAGACAGAAATGTGCGTGTTGCTACAACACATACAGTTCTTACAGTGGTAATCTGGATCCTGCAAGATGCTTATGATGTACCAGGATAACATCGTAAATCAATCAAAGCTAATTGTGACATGAGCCAGTCACCTAGACACCGTCATCGTCACCACCGCAAGCGAAACATCTCAAAAGAATTTTGACGAAAAACTGGAATTGCCCGAAGATAAAAGTATGAATCAACGGGATACCGCTATTATCTTAATAATCTGCCCTTATTGTGTCAATATGACACATTATGCTTCGTCATAAATAATATCGCACAGAGATACCAGTGCCCTAGAGTGGGGCATGAGACTAGAAGGCGCCGATCAGGAAGATCATAAAACCGTAAGGAGGTCGTCTTCAGAGACGGTCAACGGAGACCATTTCAGAAAGAGGTTTGTGCGTCTAATGCTCTGGGAACAATATTATGGTTTCCATGAAAGAAAAGCGAATTAAAAGATGAAGATTCTATTTTTATAGTAATTAGCGTTGTTACTAACATGATTGTGCTTTCTTTAATATTTTCCAAGAGAATCAATGTAATGCTAATCCAAAAAGCTATATAAGCCAACTTTGATGAAATTATAGTACAAATGTAGTTACATTTAACATTCATGAGTTCATATAATGTATTATGCCTACATACGTATTTCACTGTACTACTTCTAAAAATCAAGCTGATTCATTTAAAGGGCGACGACCATAAAGATAAGGATCTTTTAAATGCTTTTATGGAGATAAATTGCTTCGGTATAATATCAACATCAACATCCATGAAATAAAAAATAATGTGTGTACAAAGAGTTCAGTTAAATTAATGTCGTTTTTGGAAGTGCCATTGCGCTTTTGATAATTAGACTACTGAGTACTTGTAATGTCGTAATGGGGTTGAGAAACATCATCACTAAAATTAATGTCAATTTTACTGCCTACTTTGTATTTTGTATTTGCACAAAGTTTTGGTTCTACAATTGCAGTTACTAAAGTAGTTGTAGGCATAGGCATATTATTGGCAATATTGGCTGCGAGGGAGTTCATATTCCATATTTCGAATATTCTTAATATTCTTGTTGATAATAAAAACAATTGGTTTAATTGTTTTTCATTTGTATGCATATTATGTGTTTTAATTGCCATATCAGCATAGCTTTAATCAAATTTTTTTCCTGTTCCAACGAGACTTACAACTGAATTCAAATATGCATACTTATATGAACCAATTAGCCATTTACTTAATAGTCTAGTCCCTACAGTCGTTTAAGAATAGCTATGACGCTATGCCAAACATGTGATAAATATATCATCACATAATACATTGGCAGTTTTCTGCGTAAAAAATGTCCGATTTAATTTCATAAAAATTTGAATGATGGAATTAGGTCGGATGATTATATAGCCAGTTATTATTTCAAATTGCAAACACCTGGTTGGGCCAGTCAGTGTGACGAAGGACGCACGTTATCGGGTCAGTACGCAATTTGTCTTAGCAGACAAAATGTTAAATTTTTAGACTCGAGATTAGAGACGCAAAATTACAATGCATAACACATACAACCAGCCGTATACAAGTATCACACTCGATCGCATAAATTGCGAAAGCAGAGAAGACAGGTCAGAGAAGGATGTCATCAAGTCCACAGTTGAATTAATCCATCTGCTAGCCTAGCAATTCATGGAAACTTGAACGCAGCAAATTGTATTAAATGTGACACTCTGTCATTTTGCATATGACCGTAAGCGTAATTTGTACAAAATGTATAAACATTATGCACGCACTCGATTTTTCATCGGTTAAATTTTTGCGTATAAATCTACTTTCACTCTTTATATCCACAATAATATAAATATTATACATTACTACTTTTGGAATACTCGTCCACCAAAAGATTCATGTGGCGAAAAAGGAGGAAACTTGGCAAGAACTGTAGGCACAACAGTTGCTTTCCTGGCACGTGTGTGTTTCCTTTCAACTTTCGTTTTCGGTTGCTACACACTAAATATGTTTTAATGTTTCTATATAACCTCTATAAAAACAGAAAATTGTAACATTTTGAGTACGGACTACGGACTGAGCCACTGTAGTGCATTAATTACCGTAGATCACTCATGAGATTTATTTACATTCCAGTGGAACAACTAACAATGCAATGTAATTAGGCTGTGAACTTGAAATGTAAACTTAAAGTTATTTATGAGTGCAATTGTGGTCGTTTGAATTATCAGTGTTTTGTATCACTCATATATGCTAGACCAACATGTAAGAGAGAAAAAAATCTTGGCTATAGTTCCCATCCAACTTTTTTCTACTTGTCACATTGTGCATAGCGGAAACAAGATATGTCTGCCCCATACTAATAATGTACCATTCATTAATGGGTGAATCGAATGCTTGCATTTTATGTAGGTATTTTAAAAATACCAGATCTGTCATTCACTGCACTTTAGACGGTGCTATCATTATCATCAACTGAATTGTTGAAAGATTTCAAACTGTCTGCATCGTAAAATGTTACAATTATTGCCTCCATAACTATAACAGCGCAATAATGAACATGCAATGAGTTTGGATGCAATTGATAGAGAAAAGTGGAATGTTCAGTTAAGACAGAGTTTTGATTTTGCAAGAAAATGTAAACATATTTTGTCAATAAAAATGGGTTACCTACATCAACGCTTGAATGAGTGAAGTATACTTAGGCATTTTATACAAAATTTTTTAGAAACATGCATGCAGACATTATGACTTCATACTTTACTTATGCACATATATTTATGTACATACATCAGCAGAGTCGTATAAGACATTACTCATCATCAATCCTTCGCACTCACTCCGAGCCTAAAAATAGAAGATCTCATGTGGTTGCTCACGAAGCGGAAGCTTAATTTTCTTCATTTTTTATAGTCGGCCTATCCACTCAACCCTAGTCAACTAAACACAAAACAACACTAGATTTACTTGTGCGATGAATAACATGTTGTGCTGCTATGTGCGTAAAAAAAGTGCGTGTGTGGCATGCCATAATCTTTCATAAGATCAGCGTCATCATTCATAAAGTCCATAACCTCTCGTGGGCACATGGGCATGGTAAAACATTGCAGTGGTACACAGTCAATGTTTTTGATAAGCCGACAAACAAAACGCTATAACATTTTGTCTAAATCTAAAATCATTTTTTACTCTCCTTGTTAACGCTTTATACCGTTTTCATAGCTTTATTGTTACAAAAAAATCTCTGCCAATCAGATATGGAAACTTCTTAATATTTTGTAGTGGTTAATATGAAATGCGGTAGGTCGGAAACAATATGCTCTCCTTGTCCTGTAACTGTAAAGAGAGAACTAACTGAAAATTACATGTTGAGCTTTCTTTGGCTCTAATTACTATATCAGCCTATCTCTTTCCTTCCAATCTATTTATTATCATGAAAGTAGCGGATTGGTCTCATGATGAAATCAAAAAATTATATTATATGTAGAACATTGATTATAAACTGAACTGGAGCTAGTGTACAACAATATCCAAGCTCCAGTTTGACAGCATCATTTAAAGATGTGGAAACAGTATAAAAACTGAATTGAGCAACCATGTTAGCTGGTTTAAACTTACTGCAAGCATGCAACATTAATGTTCTCATGTTTCATCTGTCAAATGAGTGTGTGTACCTACGCATCAAATTAAAATATCAAGGAGTGCACTGTAATTTGTCGGGACAAGCTGTATCACACTACTAAACTATGTATAATTTGCATTTTAAACGATGTATAATACATATCATACTTATAACTTTTCTAACAAGTCACAAGTTAGCAAATCCGTTTTATCCATACTGAAATTTTTGCATTTTTATGTCTGGATGGCATTACTTTCCTTTAAATAAATTGTCATCTGTCAGTCTTTATTATCCCTTAGCTGCTCCCAGCTCTGCATCTGCATAACTTCATAGCTTATTAAGCAGTGCAGATCTACAAGTTGCAATAAATAAGTTTTTATTGGTCATATCATATTTCGTCACACGAGTGCGTAGGAAAGATGAATGGGCATATTTGTGTCATTTTCAAGCTCCATTAACTCACCCACACGACATGATACATTTACATATTATTATGCATTGTACAAAACACACTTTGTATCTTTGTGTCATCTCCCTAATAGACATATTTATATGCACATATCATATGTAAAGCACGCGTCATTTATTTTCAAGTTTTATGCATCAAGTCATCCACTTTACATTTATCACATTGTTGTTAACTATATGAACAGCGTTAAAATCTGTTGAATCATCTTCCATCATACCCGTCCTGTACCAGGAGGGGTACAATTTGTGCAAAAGTACAAAATTTCCTTTCATAAAATGCTTCCTAACTATACTGCTATTTACCATGTCCAATCTGGTCAAAAAGTTTAATAACCTTAATTTAAGTTGGTTCCAAATTACAAGGCTGTTGCGGCAACGAAATTAAAAGAAACAGTATCAGTGGTCATATAAATATGCACCTTCCCCCGTTATGTTGAATAGACCTGCTTACACAAGTACTCCAGAATCATTTACTAAATGAGCATTAAACGACCCTTTGTTGCGCTCATGAGCAAATATGATTAGGTATCTAATTCCATTCGAATTATTGACGAGACAAGTGAAACAGAAATTATCATGGATGCATGTGCATATTCTAACAAAAACATAGGTTCCCAGTCCATTGGCCTTGACTCTTCCAGACTATTCAGTTTGCACACAAAGTGAAAAGAAATGAGTATAATGGAATTCTACAAATTGCTACCAAGAAGCAAAGAAAGTGGCAAACTCACTGCAACAATGTTGCATTCATGCATTTTTTTGTACAACATCATTACGATGCTAAAATCAGGCTTTCAACTTTTCAACAGCCTTTTCGACAACAAAAAGAGTTACATTTGTAATCTTCCGGCGTTAATAAACAATAATAACATGTCGCCGACAGTCACTAATAAAAGTCAAAGTTAGACGTATGAGTATTTGCTCTGCTAACGAGGACTGGGCCACTACTCTGCTTACCCAAAAAAAAGTTCTAAGTATAAAAAAGGAAATAAAGTATCAAAACATTCAAAGATTATTACCCGTCTTTACCTCACTTCTTTAGCGAGAAGCAACAACAACATAAACTTAATTGACTGAAAGCGACGGAACGAGAGAAAAAAAGTACAACCGTAGCGTTATAAATATTACAACGCGTTCTCTTGCATCCAAAGTAGAATGCTGAGATTTGTCGTTACGTAAAAAAATAACACAATTCTTCTCACAGAATAATCTGTACTATTGCTACCCTATTCCATCAGCAGCAATGCTATTTAAATTTTCACTTATAGCGTATAAATGCAATAAGTTATTGTATGAATAGTGAGAAGGTTGAACACACTCCTTCTTTCTTTACATTTACATTTTGTAAATCACTGCAGACTCCATTATATACTGAAAAAACATCGGTATACAATATTAATTTGGTGTGCGTGTGGACTGTGGACAAAACGCATTGAAGACCAGCACATGACATTAAGACGTTCTCTTCTATCCGACTTAAACATCGACATTGAATGGAAGGAAAAAGGCATAATATTATTATCTAAGAAACTGTCTGTTCACGCGTTTGGAATACTAACAATAACAGCGTACTTGAATTTGTAATAGGCAGACATGAATAAAAAAAATTCTACCGGTACAGTGGCGCTATGGCGTGTAGTATAGCATTGTGGCAGCAGCAGTCATAATAGTAAAAATGTCAAAATTCATAATAACAGACATAAACGGTGTCTATATACATAGCTACTACAAGGAAACAGAGTTTTACACAACGTAAGATAATGGCGTTAAAGCAGTAACTAGAAAGATGATTTGCACGGTTACTTGTCTTCTTGTTTAACAACGAAAAGATGAAACTCATGTTTTTTATGAAGACGGCATACTACTTAATATTAGGTACGCATATATTTATACGTACAAATGCTTATATTTTTAATGGCACACGAATTATTAAGATACTCCGCATGCAACGCTCAAAACATTGTATTTCCTACCGAGGAGGAAATTACCCATTTTTATATTATACCGAGTGAGTTAACAAGGTAATCACTAAACCAATATTATTATGTGTGAAGCCTCTGGAAACATGGTTATAAACTGTATAAGGATGTACGTATATTTGTCGGTGAGCAATCAATCCTAAGTAAATACTTCGGCATTTACTCCCATACTCCTTAACCCGGTATCTACAGTCATCTCGCCTCGATGGACAGTGATGAAAAGTTTAGTGGAGAGAATTCATTGAGGAATGAGTGTATAAAACTTTCAAACATCATTTTCTTTTCAGCAGCAGCAGCAGTAGCGACAGTAAAAATATTTATTCATCAGATCACGCAACTGACGCAACTCATAATTCACCAGGAATATGTATGCGTAATGCGTATAGGTGCACTTTTAATCGTGCTTTTCTCGGAGTGGGACGATACGCTTCCCCTCCTCCAGTGCATCGCAATATAATATGATGCGTAATAACTAATAACTAGAAAAGCTCATAAATTAAAAAGCGTGTTAGCATAAATGGATTATACCCTTCATTTTTAAGAAATTTCACCATTTAATATTAACTCATTATAAAGAAACGGATGAGCTCCATTCTCTCCAGTTAGTCATCGCTTTTTATTGAACTACGCATTTTTTCTACTACTGTCAGCCAGTCAAGCATATAGACGAGTCTGTTTGTTCATGCATTTCCTCCTCTAAATATAATGTTCTTATCAATCATCGCTGTATTAATATGAATGCATTGTATGCGTTAAAACTATGGATTTGCAGGCAAAAAAAGAATGAATAATGCTCGGTTGGGTCGTTGGGTTAAGCAAGTTCATTGACTGTGCCTCATCGTGGATCATGCTGGTAATAAAATTTGTGCAATGGAGGAGCTGTGTGGAGTTACTGCAGATGTGTTTAATAGCAATATCAATATTTCGTCGACACATGTATGGATTCGATTTCTACAGAAAAGGAAATGGAACAATGCATTTTTCGTCACAGTTCAGACTCCATTATGGGAAATAATTCAACCACAAAAACAAACAAATACTTATCAACTGACATGTTTGCTGACAAGGGAATACGTCACTTTATTCAAAAGCAATAAACAATGCAGGCAGTGACATTTTTGCGCTCTTTCCAAGTTTTCAACCAGACATGATTCAGAATAGAGCAATATTATCATCTTTTAGTCGTGACTGTACAAAGATATTGGTTTATTTTCCGGGTTTGGCTTTAGTGATATAAGTAATAGTTGACTTTTGTGGCGTATTTGTAACACTAAGTAATTAAGCATATGAAGATGATTTTTTAAATGAGTAAACATACGCATCTTGTCATTGTACATAGAACCATAGAAATGTGCCGAAACAATACATGAACAGTAGTACATGGATTTTAAGTAGAATTGTAAGCACTTTAATTTGCTTTCCGCTTATATACAACATAATGGAGGATATAACCTTGAGAAAGTTGTAAATAGAAAATTGCGTAATTTACTGGCGGCTAGTCGTTTGCTTTAGGTCATGAGTCATAACACGATCAATAAGAGACATGGAATTAACACAAAAGTATGTCAACTGTATCACTGATACCTGACATTTTAACATTGCGATCAGTAAACACAGCGTGCGGTATATTTTTTGTTGTCTTAAGGTTTATGTCATATCATTGTGTAGTAATAATTATGAACAAAGTATTCTGTTATTCTCACCCTTAGAAAATAATAAAGCTGCTTTTTTCAGACAACCATAAGCAAAATATTGACATTGAGTCATTATTATAATACAAGCAACAATGCAAAACTAAACTACCTGGCTTTTTTGTGAGGAATGGGAACACAAGATTATTTCACCCGTTATTACATTCGGTTATAATGAATCTTTAGTTTGGATCGGTTACGCATACAATACAAGACATAAGCTGGAAAATTGTTAAAAGAATCAAAGATTATATTGCTATCGCTGTACAAACACATATCATCATGAGTCCACAAAATATATGCATTTTTATGTAAAGTGTTAAGTAAAAACACCTGCTCTTAAAGGTGTACACGGAAGATAATCAACCTTGAAGAGCCACACACAAGTAGCCCAGTATGGGGTACCGTGTAAACAATGTATCATCAAATTAGGATTGTATGCAATAAATCCATCACGTATTTAGTTACAAATATGCATTTACACCACACACCACAACAGCTAAAATTGCTAGATGCCGAATATTGCACATTATTGTTAGAAGGAGCTTTAGTTTCAATTCCAAAAAAGTCGGTCATATTTGAAGAAGCTTCTCCGATGCGCTGATTACATTATATCACGAAATATTTAGAATTCAATTAATAAAAGATGCAAAATGGTTTATGCCGTAAAAGGATTTGTAAAAATTATCAGATAGAGTGTACTTGTTCTTTGATGAGTTTCTTTGCTCATTCTCACCATATTACTCCAACATCAACATTACACATTAGACCATAGCACCTGGCCTCGCAAATATGAATTAATGCACAAAAATTTTTACACGTTTTTATTTGCCCAGAGTCAATATTTATTTGACACAAATACATACAGCATAGAGAATGAAAAGAGAAGAGTGAAAGTTGTTAAGTTGATATGCAAACAATCATCATATAATATATTTCTTGACTGTTGGAAGAATTTACGCAATGTTTTGGCAATGCAGATGCTAGATGTTTATTTAAGCTGCTGCTCGCCAACTCTAAGCCTTTCGCCTACAATAACGTACCCACAAATTTATGGTTTTCAGTTGACAATGTGTTGCACATACTACGAAATAGTTTGATACTGTCACTGATACTACTCTCTTTGCTGCTAACGGTTTCAAACCGATATCGGGAATTCCTTCTGACGAGGCCACGTCAAGTAGAGAAACTGATCGGGTGAAGTATAAGCTAGTGAATTTTTTTTTCTCTCGTATTTCTGGCCTGGCGAACTTTGACATGTAGTATTTACGTTTTGCGTATGCCACCACCAGCCAAAGCTAAACAGAGAATATTATTATTGCATTGGTTTGTCTCTTGTGCAAGTCAACGCAACGCGCAGAAAAAAAGAATATAGTTTAGTTCCGCATGCTTACACTTTTCCATTTGTTTCTCATACGCCACACATCTCTCCTTCACACACACATGCATAATGTCATGTGCTATTTAGGCATGGTATGTAAAAGACCAACCAAGAGCATGTTGCCATTACCATGATTGCCATTATCAAATCTCTCTCCAGAGATTTCCGGGACTCTTGTCGTAGTATTCCCACTTTTCAAACTCAATCTTATGTTGGTTTGCTGCTCATCTGAAAAATTATTGTGAACAAGAGAGAAAAAGAGAGTGACGGAGAACAAAAGGAGCTCACGTATGTACATTTTTCACTCACCATGGCATATGTTTTTACATTTATATTATGAATTTCGACGGCTTATGGGATTCCATGAAATAAAAGAGCAGTCTGTCTTTCTGTGCGTGATGCCTGTAATATTATTTTCTACTGCATTGTCTGTTTGGCCGATCCTTCCTGGCCATATTATACGATGCGTTTACTTTACACACATCCATTTCAAAGGAAAATGTGAACAAAAATCTTACTCCATGTACGCACGTTGGTAGTCGAGCATCGTTTATTCTGCAACTACACTTGTGCATTTTAAAATTCCTGTTTATTTTTTGCTTACAAATGATGTAGAATGGTTGTAATATTGACTGGTTCGGATTGTGGATTGTATCTTGATGATGATCTGTGTATTTTGAAAAAAAGTGTGTAAAAAGCTTCATGTTTTACGATGGTTGTTGCGCTACCATCCATAATAGAAATGAATTTACATGATTTGATTCTTGGTCGTTCCGAGAATATATGGTTTTCTTGTTCCAGGTGAGTCGACTATACTCCTCTAAAACTCTAGAGCGTCTGGCGGATGTCGAGAAGGAGGAGAGGAGCGAGGGTGATCAGCATCATTTATTGTGTTGTCTGTACTGCTTTTGTAATGACCTGACTGTTTGTTTGTACATGCTCGCGTTGTTCGTTAGAGAAAGAAAAAAATATCACTGTGAAGTATTTGTGTGTACGTTTGTTTCATGGGTCGTGGGAGTGAGAGAGTAAAATATAGTGATAGATGTGGATCAGGGAAAACTATGATGGTATTATGATGGTTTGAGGAAATGGATAAAAATGTTCGTGCAGATGCATATTACTAACCTGATCTGTACGCCTGACAAACGAATAGATTACCCCATTCTCCCAGGTCACATTATGATGGCGTATTTTCTCAAACTACGCCATGAATTATGCTTTTTCAGAGAAGATAGTTTATGGGGCCAGGAGAAGAGAGAGAGAGCAGGAATCATTTCTGGAATACCCAGTTATCTCCATGGGTTAAAATGGTAAGTTTTGCATTTCCCCCACGGGTGAAGTTTGGAAGAGATACAATAAATATCATTTGCGTGTACACAAATTCGTTAAAGTTCAAGATCAAATAATTCATCCATATCCACAAAACGCACGGGAAATATTTATCTCTCTATATATTGTCTACTTTTCTCTCTCACGAGACAGAGGAAGGCCCATTTCACGCAAAATATTTTGTGTGTACATCACCCATAACTGGAGTGGAACGTGGAACCATGCATATTATGTCATTTGTGAGAGAAACTAAATACTATCTGCAACAAGGAAGTTGTCTACCCAAAAATTATTATGAACGCAGTGTTTTCTACATGCGTTTGCTTTGCTAACATAAATACTTAATTTGAGGCTGACACGGGATTACATGAAGAAATTAGGTTGTGAATTTCCTGATCTGAGGAATATAAGTAAAATAAATAATAATGAATGCACACGTGATAAATTGACAAGCATAGCATTATTATTAGTTATTATGTATGTATGTATTCATATATGTTAACTTAAACGGTTGGCTAAGCCACGGAATGATGTATATTGTATGGAACTTATGAATAATGAAGTGTTTATACTGCGGAGACGATGGATGATAGCACTACGAGTGCCACTTTTTCCCAATTTATTACAGTAAACGTTTCCCATTTACGTTTTGTGTGTTACGTCTACACTCTACACAGTTACGTCAGCAATGAAACGACGGTTGAAGAAATTAACAATCCTTCAGCAACCTCAAAACTGCTGCTGCTGGTGACACTGTTCAATAACCGCTGCGTTGAAGAAGAAAAGTAAAATTAGCCATCAAGAAACTTCATAAATGCTCCAACAGCACTGCTGACACTTTTATGACATAATGAGGCTTGCAAAGTTGTTCGCTACCAGTTACAAAACTGTATAATATGGCATTTGCAATTTAGTTTGAACAATAATAAAAGGGCTACATGTAACAAAATGTAACAAAGTCATTTTTACGAACAGAATCCAATATCCAATCTGTTACCACAAAACTTTCTGGCCTCGTAATTATCCTTTCCATTATTATCACCGTTGCATAATATTCCCGAGATGTTCATATATGATGCAATCGGTAATTAATTTTATATTTACTTTTCATGTGAAACAGCATTTAATTCTTGGCTGACTTTACTTTCTGAATGATTTATAATACCAGGTTTTGTGCCGTGCTTTAATAATGAGCTCTGCACACGATTAATAAACCCCACGAAAGTGAGCTTCAATTATGCATGTGAATGGTGTAATGTCATCACAGATGTTAATGGTTTCTTTGAAAACCTGGTACTCGATCATAAATTTTATAACTCAAGAAGACTTTTAGTTAGCACCAAGCTGAGAGAGTAAGTCCACGACTTTAGATTGCATTTCAAATGCATTCGTAATCATTTGAGTTCCAACGCGAGTATAAAATGAAATGGTTCGTGAATATGAATAAATGTCAGTTCTCAGGAGTCATCTCGTAAAGTAAATATAGACGCGGAAAAACAGGCGTGGGAGGAGGTAATGAAGATGCATTTCGTTTTTACCTGCCATGAATGAATGCAAGTGGTGCATAGCGTTGACGGTGACGACAAGTCTTAAATATTTCAACCACATCGCACATACAAGCAAAAGCACATTTTGATCTAAGCCCCTACCAAAATGAACATGGAAATGGGAAATTTGTGTGTAATCTATATGACATGACGGGTTTCATGGTAAAATCTAAACAATCTTTTAATTACAACTGTGTCGTTGTTCCTGTTGTAGTTATCATGCCATTAATCACAGAACGCGATTAACCTTGGCGATGTAGGAGATGCATAAATAGTACATGAACGGGAGTAATCACTTGATTATTGGAGCATACAGGAAAATAATGTTCTTGTTGACCAATGCAATACCATTCCTATTTATTGTACAATTTCATTTCCGTAATAGCTTACTTTACTCCAAATCTGCGATCATCCTTCCGAGTTTAAATATCTGTAGTTTAGAAGAAATTGATACAAGTACAAGCGCAGCAGCAAAGTAGAAACCTAGACCGCGAGAACCCCAATCTCAATTCCAAACTTCTACACCAACCAAGCCAAAAAAATCTCAGACAGTCCCAAGTGACGCTGTGTTGGTTGAAGAGGGGATAAAATTTTAGATTAAGCATGTCACTAACTCATGGTGTCGAGTCTGAAGATGAATTGTAATTTATGACATAGGAAACAGGCAAACTGTGAGCATAAAGTTGCTACAAATCTGTAAAGTAACCAAAGCCAGTGAGAAGTAAGTCTTAACAATGGACATAATTTTCCATGTAAAATCTTGCATTAATTCATATAATTTAAAGTTCCAGAGTAAGTCTCCTTGCTTTCCAATACGTGTTCGATATGCTGTTTCTCATTTCTCTTTCAACAGTCAAATGAGCCACTGAATTATCCTTCAAACTTTACACTTTCCCGTAGGCAGTTTGAATTTATTTCAGTTTCCTAATTACAAATACATACATACATAATCTCAGAATGGTAACATTTGTAGAGTTTTTCGATGTTTAAACATTATTTCCGTGCCTTTCTCCATCATATCATGTAAACCAAAACAAGTTGTGGTTACGTTGTCACAGTCTTCATTATTTTTATACTAACAACCACGACAAATTACAACAAGTCTCTCTTACTCTGTTCTAGTTTTTTTTGAGAAAAGGCGTCTTTCAAAGTTCCTCACTGGAAATGTCGCAGCTAGTATCATAATAATAAACTGTTATGTGAGATGTAGGCGACAACCATTCATCCTTCAACTGCTTCACTGCATTGTCGGCATTTTTACTGGAAAATGGAAAATGTTAGTTAGCTATCATCAGACAACAAGCAAAGTTTCTCCTTATTTTTTTCTTATTATGCTATATATCTGATGATGATAGTTTGCTGGTGTGTGTTTTGGTGGTGGTGGCGATATTATGTGTGGCGTGGCATGGAATGGGAAATGCTAGCACGTTGGGGAGGCAACTCAACCGGAGAGAAAACCAAGTTGCAACCGAAAGCTGCAATTTTCGTGATTACAACGATACGCGCTCTACTCTGCCGAAGCTCCGAAATGAATGACACTTGACTATATACTATATATATTGTATACTGTGTAGTCTACTTCCACTACACAACTACTTTTGGAAGTGAAAAGTGGAAGCGCACATTTTATATTATTCATCATGTACAACAAAGTATGTTACTTATCCAACTCATTTTGATACAAATAAGTAGGCATATTACGGTATAAGATACAAAGTACTCGGCTAGCAATCTATAATAATAATAATGATAATAATAACATTTGGTTGCATCTATCTATCCGTCTATCTCTATCCATCTTTCTTATTAATGCAGCGGCAGAAGAAAATAATGTAAAGTTGACTGTACCGAAAGACTCACCGCATCCATTCACCAGCCAACCTTGGTCCAAAGTTTATACAGTTTATGTTTCCTTTTAGCTCAACCAGAACTACTGCTGCTTGTTTGGCAAGCAGTGAAAAAAGTACTTTGTCTACTATCAAACTTCATAATATATTGAAGAACAAAACCAATGCAACCGCAGCTTTGACAGTGAAATGCCGAGAAAGACTTGGAGCAATTTTGTTGTCCAAGCTTAGTATTCTTCTTCCCTTATTACTTTGGTTACTACCTAAAAACATCCATCTCCCACTTTTTTACAACCTGATACATCTTTAACTACCAGGAGTAGCGTACCACGCAGATGAACATTTTTTAATGTAGGTGAATACACTGTAAAAAAATCAGGCTTATCGTAGTATACCCACACTTATCACTGTAATCTTTCAGTATCGACATGAAAAGCAGTTTCTGCATCAACAAAAAAGTGCATAAAATGTTACACAAAGAAAAAATAAATACATCTTGTTATAATATTTTCAGAATAGACATCATAAATGTGTACTGCAGAATGTACACCGGAAAAGAAAATCCAGACTTAAATGCAATATCCCAAATAAGATTAAAGAATGAAAGAGAAATCAACGTTGTCATAAAAGAATATTTCTGCTACATAAGTAAATTATACATGGGCAGACATACGACGAAACACATTCCTTAATATTAAAGGAAAGTAGTGTCTGAAAATATTTTCAACAACCACAAAACTTCTGTTTAGGAGGACTACTTATTGCGTATAAAAATGTGGCAATAGGTAAAGGTAAAATCTCTCCTGAGAACGAACATAAAAATCTTGCATTTTTTAATAACATACGTGTGGAGAATGTGACATTTTCTTAACTTCCTTGAATAAATTCTCTACTGGATTCGAAAGCACATTTGCACAAGGCCAATCTGAATGTGCATCGTGCATGCATACTGTATCACAAGTACTGCGCATTATTTTACTGTATTTCACAGATTTCAAATTAAAATGAACAAACTTTTATGCTAGAAGTGAAAAATATACAGAATGATAATGGTAAACGTATGTTAAGTTTAAAAATTTAATTAACAAACTGTCCATTGTTTGAATGGGGAAGAAAAAGAAATTACAAGGAATATACCCTTTGAATTCCGATGAAATCTTTAATTTTTGCTTAACGATATTTTTGCTTGCACACCGTAACCTTCAAGGTTCTAGCGGTCCATTATAAACCCATATAGTGCTTTAAAACACAAACAGACAGCTTAAATTGCATAAGAAAAATTGCTACCCTCCCACTTTTCCCCTTTCTAAATGGCTTTCTTTCTTCAGCAATGTGATGGAAATCAGCGAGACTCTACCACACTTCCTAAAAACATCAGATGCGCCATGGGAGTACATGAAAAATTCTAAAAAAATTCTATTTTCTTCAATCCTAGCCATATTTAATGCATTAATAAAACGAGGTAGACAATTTTACTGGCGCAATATATATGTATGTTTACATTCCATTACTTTTTGCACTTGTCACGTTCCCTCAAAACGTACAAGTTATCCAGAAAGTATTCTTACAAGTAAATAATTAAAAAATCGTGTATAAAATTTTTAAATAGCAATAATATCGTTGAAACAACAATCATTCTTCCTGGTCATTCACTTCTAATCAACATTATTGGTTAGCCAACTTGAGACCACGTTACATTACAACTTTAAACGGTAGCTAAGGACCTCCATTGAGTTATGTGTGGTTAATGAACTGAGCAAATAAAGGATGATTCTTGATAAATTCATCTCAAACAAAAACAAATCAATAAATATTCACAATAGATGCTAG
>JAHZMV010005812.1:0-36536 GCA_027743765.1 Coecobrya sp. COE2
GGCTGTTTTCTGCTTATTGTAGACATTACCATAAGTAATTCGGGAAAATATGGAACCCTTGTAGAACACCTTCGTCAGTGGAAATTTAATCCAATCCTTGAAAACAAGCATCATACTGCTGGTTGCTAACTTAAGAGCTGTCGCACTTAGAGTTTATCCAGGTTACCGTCCATTTTCCATTGATGTGTTACAAATGCTGAAAAGCTGAATCCATCAGATAATAGCTGATGGACTGTGTGCTAGATCCGCACTATATATTTGAAGCTCATTTCAAATTATACTGGAAGAAAGACATTTAGAGAAATATAGCCCAATAGAAAAAATAGAAAAATCTTCCGTTGTGAAAAACTTGATCGTTTGTGTTATAAGCTATAACTTTGGATACGAAAGGAAGGTTTCCGTGGTTGATGGTTCATTCGATTCCCATAACCTTTGTCTATCAGAGGATGTGCTGACCGGATTCGTGGAGGCAGTCCTCTCTGAGAAAATTCGAATCGAAATTGATGCATTACTTCTGATAATACCTACGTATGTACATATAGGTAATCTTAATGGTGGCGATAATGCTTTATGAACGTATTTTTAGAGATATGCATTAGTTTTATTACTTGGGCAGATGCATTCATAAATAATAGGGTGGAAAGTAGAAAATGCAAGTACAGATAGAACGCACACGACATGCTTGATTGTCAGTATTTACCTTTGGCTTATGCGGCACCCAAAATCCAATACTTACAACATTAGTCGAAAATGTAATCTGGCTAAAAAGAGAGCAAAAATAATTTGTTACTGGGTGGAGAAATCAGAAATTTACGTCTTCTATCTAACTTTCAATATGGCAGGCAGATACGATACCCTACCTTATCCATAAATATTGAGAAACATGGTCTTACTCAAACTGAGTTAATAAAACTAATGCATCAGAATTTGCAAGATCATTCCAATGATAAATGGGCCTGTCAAAAGGATCAGGTAAATTTAATGAGTATTCAAGCTACAAGTCATTTATTTGATGCTTAATATATCTTTCCAAATACAATACACAATAAACAGGATGATATTGCTCATATTTATCGTTAATGAAACGATATTTGTTGTATATATGTGATTAAAGTGAAACGTTAAATCTTAAGATTAAATGGAGCACTGATAATGAAAGGACCCAAGGGGATGGTACAGAATAATCCAATGCAAAATAAGCGTAAACATTAAACATTATGTGAGCAATGCATAAATGGAAATTATTATATACCCAACAAAAGCCTAATGACCCTTGCGTCAGGGAAAATGTGAAATTGACTCAATTAATACAACATAGGAAATTAGCTAGAAAGGTGTGTTAGTGTAATACACTCTAGCAATTGACAATAGCAGTTAAATGGAAGATGACTTTGTTTCTGTATACAACAAACACGCGTAAAATGTTTATTGCAGTAATAGTAGAAAGTCCATCAATATGGATTCACACACACATACTTAAAATCGTTAACTAGTTTCTGATGAGCAAATATGCAAATGTAATGGAGTGAGTAAATCCATTTTAGACTAACGAGACTGGGCATGACACCAATTAGCATCATCACTAAGCATTAAAATGCCGACAAACCTAATAGGTAATAGGTCGAATACGGTGGTAAGTTAATATGAAGGGTTCGACAAAATTATGCAACGATAAAAGCATTGTCAAAAACCCTAAGCTATAATTGTGTCACGTTTGTCTGTTCATCCATGAAAGAAAGTAAGGCCTGACCATTCCCTTGAAGATATTTTATTGTCCATAAAGAGAGGAATGTTTCATGTGAGAATATTTTCATTTTTGCATGTACTGCCTTTCCCTTATTCAAACGAGGTACCTGAGATGACTGTCCGAATAAGAGTAAGTAGGAGCATTCATAAAATGTGTCATCAATTTATAGGCTCCTGTAACAGCAGCCCTGTTGCAACATTATCTATGCAAATGAATAGTAACTTGCTGTTGGAAACGTCTCTGAATAACGACAGTTTCCGCAAAACGCTCGGTTATAAAATTGAAATAAATAAATTAAATAAACAAAGCCTCGTTTGAATAATGGAAAGGCCAGTATGGAAGGCTTTTTAAACTAAGAACTACTACACTCTTGGGAATGTATTTTCCCCACCACGTCATTCATAGTTTTGGCTATATCATTTCAGGCTCCCTGTATCTTTATGGGTTACTAAATAAAGTAGGCTTTGTTTCGTTATCCGTTATTACTGCTGGTTGAGAGAGGAAGTTAACGCTTCTTCGCTATTTCGTTGATACAATATACTTATTTTTTATACTGTTCATCCTTCTGACACCATTCTTTCTCATTATGATGACTCTACGAAAGTACGGTTTCAGGGTGGAGATGTCATTTCAAATAACATTCTACTCGCGTTTCATGTTCTTTTTCAAAGGAAATTGGGAAATGTTTATGAGAAACATAATATGTATTGCAATAATGTAGTGGATATATCAGTAATAATGAACTAGTTTATGGCAGTAGTAAAACACGCTACTATTCCATTACTAATATTGTCACTGACATATTATAAGTCAAAAATAAAAAGGCTTAAAAAGGATTTTCCAGAAATGACGAAATATTACTATGCTGAAATTAGGAAGCAAATGATGTGCTTCTGGCTCAATTCTTTTGTCTTTTGGAAGCGAAAGTAACACTACTCCTTTACTTTAACAATGTAACAATAAATGGATACCTAATATGGTGAATAATATAAGGATTAATTTCATTTGCAGTGCGTCATTACCGATAAGCATCCAAATTTTTTGCATGAAATATGTTCCAGATATGTCATTCAACGTAACGGAAAATCCAACGCCCACTGCCCACCTCCATTTCTGTTTCGTTGTTTGCGGAAATAAAATATTGGCTAGTGTGCAGAGATTGGTAAAACCATAACATACATACCTAAATACAGTAACACTGCCAATTTAACACATTTCCAGTATATTTTATGCATACTTTATCAATAAAATATCAATGGGATGATTGTGGCATGAATATTTAGCAACTCTCATGCCTTTTTGTCCATCATAAACGGAAGATATTTTTACAAAGTTACATACAGTTGGTGGACATCGCAGAATTCGCAGACCTTAAAATGGTTCCATGTCTTGTTTACTTTACGCATGCAAATTCGACGTCCTCCCACCACCCTTGCAGATATCTATATAATATGTTTTAGTAAACAAAGTTTTTCCAACTTTAACGCGATTTTTAACAATGTTCCGCATCTAGGAAAAAAATCCCGCGTCTACAAAAGTTACTAAATTAGATGAAATTTGTATTTCAAAAATAAAAACCTTGTTACTCCTCTGCAATTTTAGTTACTCGATGATTTTAAACATTTTCTATTTTAAAAAAGTATTGTTTACTTTTGGGACGCAGAATTCGCAGTCCACGCTTACGAATTCGCAGTCCACGCATGCGAATTCTGCGTCTTGGGCGCATGCGAATTCGCATTCGAGGACTGGGAATTCTGCAATGTCCACCAACTGACATATCGGATCATGGTAGATAGACTTGGTGGATAGTTTGCATAGTAAAGTTATTGCCTACAAGTCGTAATAAAATAAACGAAAATGAACTTCCTACATGGAAGGAGATTTGAAAAGGAAATTCTCATCTGGGCAAGGTGACCATCCGTCCCGATTTTCCCGGGATTGTCCCGGTTTTTCGACCCAGGCCCCCCTAAATTTCTTCACAAAAACGCTATAAAATTGTGAAAATTAGGATTTTACGTGTAATGTCCCGGGTTGGGGTTCGGAAAAAATGGTCACTTTGCATCTGGGGTAACTTCGGACCGGTCAGTCATTGGGAGTTAAAATAGAGTGAAAACAACTTATGCTCTGTCAACTTATCAGTACTTTTGCTGACATCACCCCTTATCTAATTTGCCAATACCCATCCCTGATTGTTTTTTAAAAAGTCCATCACCTTTGTTTTAATGTGGAATGTTTCATGAATTACCCTAAGAATAGTTAAAAGATCGGTTCTCTAAACTTTATCATTAACTGTTATGTTGACTAACGTCAACCATCAACATCGTATAAGTTTCACTCGAGAATTGTAGGTGTTTATAAATAAATAACTGCGCATTTAGTATCTTATCGTATTAACGTGATTTACTGTTTATTTTTACCCGCTTTTTGGATGGAGCCAAGGAGCGTTTTATACAATGAGAGGCAAAAAATAGTTTAACTAGGTATAGTTTATTAGTTAATGTTACTGCTGTGTTGCCTTTCCAAATATTTTTCAACAGCGAATATTTATGTAGCTAATTTACAAATGTTACCTAACAAGTATCTACATCCAACATTTATATCCAATCATTTGATTTTGGTATTAATAAAATCATCAACGAAAGGCTAGTACACGATTCAAACCTTGTGGCGTGGCACTATTTGAAATATTTCCGAAAACTTACTTAATAAAGCGCTAAAATGAAGTATGTAGATAATTTTATAAGAGCTTAGAACTAGACCTCCATGCTTTTACCGTTCTTATTCCTATTTCATATTCTTTTAACTTGGTGCCCTGATGTTTCCAACTTAAGTAAACCTTCAAACTTTTGTAAAGCTTCAATAAGAAGTGTTAGCATCCACTGGAGAACTCTCCACTCTCCTTATCTGAAATCTACCGAAATGTGTAATATACACATGTCGTTCTGGGATTTAAGAAAATGTATTACGTACGCAAGCTGCTATGTATAAAGGAAAGTCTTGCAATGCAATGGTTGAATCAGAATGCATATGGAGAGGGATCATTGTTGCGTCAGAGTTTGTAGATAAGGAAAATGTATTACGTCAACACGCGTAGGTATTTTTTGGATATTTATATGAATAAAGTCACTTTTGACAAGAATTTCTTATTTTAAATTGCTGTATACATATAATCAGCGTCTTTTCTATTGGAAGTTCTTCACATGTATTTCAAAAATTGTATCATCCCTGATTTGAATTTCTTTACAAATATATATTAGAATTGGAAGACGCTCTAGTTCGGATATCAGAAAAAAGGGCCATGTCAAGCGATAACAAAGGAAATATATTGCATCTCTTAAAAGAATGAATGGAGCTGAAAGATTTATATGCAAAACCTATTTCAAAGAGCTGCATGCCTCAGTCAATCGTGAATGTTCCATAAATCTAGTTTCCTCTGGTTGTGTTGTCCCTATTATTGTCATGTGGAGAAGACAAAAACAACAATACAAACATATCATTATAGGTTTACCTCCGTTGAGAAACCCACTATCAAAATTACCAGCCATGTCCTATCATCACAGAGAGTGGATGGGGGATACGAACGCATCAATATGTAGGCCAACGCAACCAGGATATTATGGAATTTTGTCTATAATGCAATCTCGTATTTCTAAATGTCTTTTCGTTTCCTTTACGAGACTCAAGTGACCTTTTTATAAGAGTGGAGACCTGAGCAAGTCTTAAATTGAAAAGGAATCTAGGAAAATGGTCCATGACATCGCTGACACTACACGACAAGAACAAGACACATTTTGTGCCTAAAGTTCGAAACATGAGACTCGAATAAACGATGTGAGCATCTTCTATTTTCAAGGTTTTTGTATACTACACTCTATCCATAAAAGCAGAATGACGTAATGGACATTGGTTAAATTTTATCTATTACTAATGGTTTTGCCCATAAGCATCTTTCCTCTATGTGTTTAGATGACACACACAAGAGTAATGGAAACTGATGTAATTTTAAGTAGGCTTAATTAATTTACGATTTATCCCAGAGCACTTTCTTTTATCCTTACCATGTTTGTCTTTGATAGTCCTTTTAATGCATGTCACATGTGCAAATTTAGTAAAATCTGTGTGCTCAGAGAATTAAATTCAGAATGAGTTTTCATTCGGCATATCACAAACGTGCTTTATGTCAACTCAATTTTTACTCCGATGATCATTCTGGTTTGGTTCATAATCATAAATATCTGCTGTATGTACTCACTCTGTCGGCTGTAGTGAAAGTACGAATGCATGCATGCGTGGCCAACTTTCCGAGAGCGTGCTTATTACTATTTATTATTATCATTTTATGCATACGGACAAACATATCTTCACAAATACATACATTAGCTATAGAATGCTTTTTACATTAGAGCGTCGGCTTGTCTAATCCTCTACTTTACTTTCACTTAGCTTCACATTCACTTTCCAACATGCATAAAATGTATGTTTTATGCGAGTAGAAAAGCCATAACAATAATGCCTATCGATATTCTACATGCTTCACACATGCTTTCATGGTCGTTCCTGCTAAATGTCTTTCCACATGATATTTTGTTCGTGGATTTATTCCAGTAGAACTCATTCCTAATCATTATCACGTCCCACATAGTCAGATCAACCGTATTGTAACGAATGTGGAAAGTGCCTTGCGTACCACAATACCAATATGTAATGTATTTTAAGTCCAATATCCCTAATATTATAGTGTGTATCACACGAACAGAAAGTCAACTACAGGCAGAAAATGGAGTGGAAATAAGACAGATAAAGAATACTGGCACAAATTGGTATTTGCCGAGTAGCTTTTCGACAGATTTCAGTATAAATATTCGTATCCTATCAAGTCTCTGTCTCTCTATCTGCTACTTCATATTTTTATGCATTCATGTAGTAATATTTCCTGTACACAAAGAATGAGTGACTTTACGGAAGCCGTCGTCTTTTTTATGGGAAGTCAAAGGAGAAGAAAAACTTTCCCATCAACTTTCACTGGGTTTGTACAAAGCCCTTCAAGTATGACAAAAGTATCGATTGAATTGTGGTAGTATATCGAAGGGTTTATATACGAATTTCATTACTTTTTCTCTCTCTTTCTCCGTACTTGAACCCAAGACATTCAAAAAACCGAACATAGGTAATAATAGTAATAATAATAACAGGATTATATGCATTGCATTAATATTTATGTATTCAGACATTCCACAAAGAAAGGTATATGTTGGAGAAAGTACATCCCGAAAATTCCAACTGTTCCAGAATACTTGTGCATATACTACTCTACCTACAGATCTTTGTGTGTGCACATTTATTTTATACAGACAGATACTACGGAATATAAATAGTTAAATATGTACCTATGATGCCACATATGACGATCACGCAAAGAAAGATGGCTTAAAAGATCCCAGAGTTGGGTAGTAATATGGTACAGCTTTGGGATGTAAGCGTAAGCAGAGACCATACGTCATCCTGCTGGATCAGCTCGCCTGCTGTTTCGTTCACTTTGGCCTAGAGAAATTGTATCGTGCTGTTGGAAAACAAGTGAAGCCATGATCAGAAAAAAATAGAGAGTTGTAGTGCTACTAAATCATACTGCCTGGAGTAACTGCCCTTGGTTATCCACGAGCATGGTATGCAATACGGTACATAGACATATATAAAATATTAAAAGCCTTTGTGTCACACATTATGCAAGCAGCCCAGCGACGACAGCTTCCACTATTTTTTCATTATAAGATGATACCAACTACAAACACGTATAAAAGCTTTAGCGAAACGACAATTTTCTCTGGGTGCATGTCCATCTTTTGAGTAGGACATGAGTAAGCTGAAAACTTTACATTTTAAATTTCGGCAACAATAGACTCGCTAGAGAAGTCTAAAGAAAGCTATATAATATGTATGCATGTACGTGGTGAAAATATGTAATGCAATATCCGAGAGCTACTTGTCAACTACATCAGTCCGTAAAACCTTGTACCATCCAGTCAGCTCCATTTTTTCTACAAATAGGTAAGCTTTAATATTAAATGAGAAGTTGATGAAAGATTATACTTTTAGAATATCGTCTTTGTTACGCAGTATTAAGCACATTACTTTACACACCAGGGAAAAGAAATTTACTTTCTCCATCAGCATTTTCTGTTGGAAGATGGGAAAGTACACAAGCATCATCACCAGAGACGTAAGCAAGGCTGTGTACTATGCCTGCTGAGTCGCTGTGCTACACACGAACAAAAAAAGCATTTTCCTGTCAAACACTATGAAGCTCGCAAAGCAATACTTTATACGGATGCGAAGTAGCTGATGTCAGTGTGAACAGTGAAGTGATTGAATGGGGTGTTGTCGTCATTGTTGTTGTAGCTGTAGACGTATAACATGTAGATATGTTTGTGTACACATGGTCGAGTGAGAGTAAACTTTCTTTTTTTGGATGGACGTTGTCTCTGTCTGTTGTAGTAGTCTGTGTGTGATGTACATACCATGACCATGCATTTACTTTTTTATGCTTTTATCCACAAATAAAAATGTACGCTATGTATATTTCCACGTGCATATTATGTACATTTTTTATATTAAAAAAGATAACAAGGAGCCCGAGAAAGTATCTAAACACAAAATGTTTTACGTGGGATGGAAATAGTTATGGAGGGCATAAAATAATCTAATACTACGCTTTATAGCTACTACCTGTAATTTCACTGGGGAGTAAACGTCCACTGTGGGCTAGTTATGTCTATTCCGCCAATAATGATAAACAATTCATTTTAGTGGGTATCTTTACACAGGATGTTGTTTACATACCAAAAGTAAGGAGTGGTATCTCAGATAAAAAGGCACACGAAACCGAATTACGTAAACTGTATACATAGGTAATAGCATAATAGCTACACATCTATAAGGCGATTGAATACGATGGCTTAATACGTTTCACGGAAAAGAGGCAGCATCTAAACGATAGGATATAAAAATGCTTATGTAATTTTCATACAATAATCGTATCTACTTGGATGAGAAAATGGTTCTCTTTGACGATCCTCTATGTATAGTCCCGTGTGTGGAAATGGAGCTGCAGTAAAAGCAACGGAAAGCATAGATTTGCATAGTAATTTGACATGTGAAAAGCATGTAAATCGCCTTTGTTGTGTTCCAGCTTGTGTCGCAACCACAACAATCAAATGCATCATTATACGGACTACTATTATTATTACTAACTATAGATAATATATATAGTGTGGGATATGTCTGTCGAAAAAGTTTCTGCATGAGCGAAGCTGTTGAAATCAGGACATTTTTGGAGTTTCCCCATTTCAAGGACAGGATAATAATATATTATGTGGGCATCATGAAAAGGAGCTTATTGCGTCATATCAAAAGCGAAAGCAAAATGCATTAAAATATATATTTCACATTGTACTTTTAAGCTTATAGCATCTTTTTGTATTTGGATAGTTCGTTTTTTAAAAATGCATATGCAAATTATACGTTATACTTTATTCATCATCACAGAGTCTAGTTCTGCTACTTTGTCATTTAAAAGGTAACATGATATATACGTATACACACAAAGAGATCAACCATATTACAAAGACTAAGTCTATATCCTAAAAAGAAAGCCATTATTTTACAAGCTTTTTTACAACATTCTACGCGTTACACAAAAAAGTACTAAAATGTTTGACTACTACAAGAATAATGTACATTGTTTATTATTATTTAACGACTTTACAAAACGGTTTCCGCCATAATTTCTAGGCCTATTTTCATTGCGGTACAAAAGCCTTTTCTAGAAAATTTTATTTTTTATTCTATTCAACTACGTAAATACTCGCGGACTTCTGTTGTAAGCGTAATAATTTTTTTATTTGTACTTTACAGCCTACGTTTGACACACAAGATACTAATAACTTACCATCACCTTTAACAATACATCTATTATTATATTACATACACAGTTATATACATGTAAACTATCTAAAAAAATAGCCGTTCACATTGTGGCACGGTACTTAATCAGCGTCACACGAACACACAGAGATGATGACACTCAGAGAAAAAGTACTTACTGGAACCTGCTGTTGACGAAGTAGAGGAGAATTTCATTGACAGACATGAACTTTTTTATAGGAAATATACTACATTGTTGCTGAACAGTTGTTGTACTGAAGTTTTGCACACACGAGAAAACATGAAAAGTGCTTTCTGTACCAACGAAACATTTTGACTCGACGCGAACAACTCAATAGAGTAGTGTGGTATTGTCATTTAATAAGAACAGTACGTGTTTTCACTGACAGTCTGGTTGTATGATTCTAAAAATTGTTCTTTGCTTTGAACCTTGAAACAGAAAAAGAGCAGAGAGAATGCTCTCTTTCGTCATCACTGCTTGTCATTGAGATGTAATAAAATTTCAACGGTTGCTGCTATCATTTCTCTTATTGCTTATTGCTCTTATGTATGTATGCCTCTGGCTGCAGAAATAATGGTGTGCGCTGTAGTAATTTGATATTACCCAAAAGAGATAACAGCAACCTTCACAGTAGTAGTGGAAGTAGAAGAAGAGGGATTCAAACGGAGTTATCGCCGCTGCATGCTCAAATGCCGCTATACCACACACGGAAAAGTAATTGGAGTGAAGACGAGAAAGAGCGTGTAAAGTTAAAAAGGGAGAGTAAAAAGGGTTCAAGACAAAAAGTGTGTGCTCTCGTTACGCTTTCTTTACAGTGGTTGGCCAGTGTATTATACGCGTATGTAATTTGGGTACATATACTTGGAAGAAAGTAATAAGTGGGGAAACAACGTTGGTTGTTTGTGGTGTTCGCTTTCCGCTGAAAACAAGAGATGATCAGGTACTTGGCGTTTACTTGAGCAGCGACGATACTTATATGCACTTGTCGTTGTGCATTGAGTGAGGGAAATGGATTACTCATCGTCGGTGGTACTGATACTGCCAAATTGCCGTATTACTCCACTGTCGTTGGGGCTTTGGATTCGTTTCCATTTTCTTGACATATATCCAAAATAATGGCAGCAGCTTAGTAGGTTATTTGTACTTTTATGTACATAGTTAATGGATTCCATAATAATATATGTATCTTGTTCTTGTGGTCTCCAGTAACCTTCTCAGTCGCACATTTTATAGATCTGTTTACAATGACAGTTGTGGGGCGACGATGATGACGATGTTTCTGGTAAAAATAGTAACCTGAGTAAACAAGACGAGCGAGAGAAGAAGATAGTCGCTTTCAAGTCTCTATGTAATATATAAGTATATATATATATAATTTCACTATAAACAATAAAGAAGTCTTTATATCATCTCATCTTAAAATATAGAAAAATGTGATGGATGGGTCAATAGAACTGTTTGGAACGTAAAATATGTACGTGAACGCGAACACTAATATTACGTGACAGACTGACGAACAACAAAAAAGAACGGAAATGGTAATAACTGATGAGTATGAAATGTGGAATAACGTTGCACAAGAATGTATGTAAGACGGAAATTGGGAAAGAAAATATTAATGATAAAAAATAATTACGTTTTTGTGGAGAAACGTGAGTATATTTATAAAAATAATTTGGCACAAAAAAGAAGAGGACAGAAACGAAGAAGAGTGGAAATTCCGTCAACTTTTTAAAAGGACTGGTGCTCGACTACGTCCGTTGCCTGTCCCGTTTGTGGTTTGGTTCATCGTATTCCTGCTCGCTGCTGTGTACGTCTTTTACGAAGACGATGGGATTTTCTCTATAATTTTGCAAGAAACTAGGTGTCACGATATTATTTTCTCCAAAATATAGGAGCACACCGTACTGGTAAGTATAATGTGTAGCCAAAGCCAGCGTGTATGCTATATATATGAAATGTGTGTAGAGGCAGCTGTAGGGCAATAGGCAACAACAAGAGCGGTGTTCTATATGGGCGATGGAGGCCGAATGAGAGGAAGTAAGAGTGAAAACGAGAACAGGAGAAGCAGAGCAGCGATATGAAGGAACAATATTATTATTAAGAGTCCACGTTGTCGTTGCTAGTAGAAAGAGTGAGCAGCAGCAGCGCACAGTTTGCAGTGCAACGTAATACTATCGTGAGAGAGCAAAGATTCGGTGAGTTTAATAATCACTCCGACGAGAAGAAGAAGAACGAATCACATGGGCATGGTTTCTACCCGGGTTCTTCTATTCCGCTTGCTTGCTTGTTACCTATATCTACCCCTTTTTTGCACGACAAATACTACAATCCGAACGAGAGAGAGGATTGCTTCCCATAATAATAGTAGATAGGACGTCACACACGCAAGTAGCTGAGCATGCTGGCGAGTGAAGGTCTATAACAACACCACCAACGAACAACTAGGAGAATGGAAGGAGTGATAATGGTGAGTAGGCTGGGGTACACAAGACGAGGACGAATATGAGATGAATGTGCCTGTCTTTGTGCTTCGGTGTGCTCATTTCAGAAAAAGCAACATTTTCATGATAATGATAAACGCTTCACATTCGCGTTCAGTTCCCTATGCTCTCTCGGTTCTCTTCCAGAGAAGGTCTGCTGTGTTGGTCGTCGTAGGAGAGCTGTTTTCTCAAGAACTTTGTGGCTTTCTCTCGACATAATATACATGATTTGAATAGCATGTTACTTAAAACTATATGGTTTGAGTGATTCGTCCAACGGCCGGTGGTCCTAGCCTATACTTATGAAGCGCAAGCTTCAATACCATCGTATTCTTTTTTATTCTGTTTCTTTTGAAGAAAATGGTGTTATTTGTTTGCACTCGTACTACTTGCACGGTTTGTGAGCTTCGTGCAACATTCAGCGCCAATGTGTCGTTGCCGTTTCTTCGTATGTTTTGCTAACACTTGAAAAGTATGGAAAAGTCGTTTTATGATTGAGGATTCAGTTAAGTAACTCATATGCTTGCTTCATTTAGTATGCAGCCGTCGCTTCGAAAAACGAAGAAGTTAGTGGATACTTTCGGAGTGAGTATGTATGAAAAACTTTACAGGATTATCATTCCAACGCTTGATGTGGTATTATGCTCAGTACGTGTATATGACACAAACTTTGTATGTGGTTCCACCCAATGTAGTCACTGCGGCTTCGATTTAAATAAAACACTTCTTTTGATCAAGTTCGATGAATAAATTCATTACAAAGTTCCCTCACATTGTGGTGTGTAGTCGTAGGCCCGGTTGTTTTGTATGTAAATTTTCACTTATCACACACTTATGAAACGGTTTGGCATGTTTTCATGTATTAGTTTATGAAACGCTTCTAGTAATGGACTACAGGGGAATATACATGTATATGGCCTTGGCGGATTCTCTAATGATATGATAGGATAGGGTACATTCTTTAAAATCTGTAGTTTTTCTAGAATTCAATTTTGCGTGTATTTATAGGCTTAGAATTTATTGTTTTGTGACGAACGATAACAAATATATTTGGTTAAGAAACTATGTCGCAATTAATCAGTATTTTCTGCCCAATGTTTGTTATGTATCCACTCTGGTTCAATGTATGTACATAATACATAGTTACATAAGAGTTTGTACTTTGCAATCCATACTGTGAAGCCAAGTGTATAGGTACTACGAGTACCATATATTATTATAACTACCAAAAACTATTTGCTATAGAGGCGGAAATCGAGACATTTTTCATATATCCACTTAGCAGCAGTAGCTTCAACATACAAAGCTTTCCTTGTTGCTACTTTGTAGGTGGTTTGAGATGACAGAAGTTGTCATTGTCTACTTAAACATGTTGTGTGGAAGATAGCATTTCATGGGAGAATGACATTGCAAAATCAACAAAGGAACAAGCATTTTGCACGCCAGCAAATATTGCTGAAACTTAAGATAGCAGCAGACGACATAGTATATTCTAGCATGGGAAATTTGCTGTAATGAGACATGCTATGTTTACATTATGTTATTTAGGTTCACATTCTTGCTTCCTGTTTTTTTCGTGCCTATTTTTGCCTAAAAAAGCCGAAAATATTTGGCGTTATCAAGCAGCACAATGGTTTACCTAATTAAAAGTGAACTGTTTATTGCGCAGATTGCTTAAATGGGGCAAATAAAAAATGTGTTCCTTATTCTGTTTCATGGAAAGAGAAAGTTGATGGATGGTGATGACTTAAAGATTTAGATGTTCTCGCATATAGTTGCATTTTTTATCATAGACTGGCAAATTTAAGTCTGCTAAATGGCAAATTCATGATCTACTTAGCCAATTCACGCCATGCTTCCTTCCTGCTGATGATAGAATGAAGTTATATATAAGCCCTCAAGTGGAATATTTAGATTAGTTGATTCAAGTAAGAGAGAGAGAATACAAAACCAGATTTTCATAATTCTCATACCTCAACAATTTCATTGTTCAAATAAAATGAGAGTAAGTTACTCCCCCAGTAATTGAGATAAAAATCGAACAAGATTATATGTTCGCTGGAAAATAGTTATTGGTTATTTATTATACGCCTAATAAAAATTGCGTGTCTATTGTTCCCAGATTTACCTGTTGCTGTCCGTTGTTCTCAGCATTGTAGCGCTTGCTTTTGCAACAAAGTATAAAGGAGGTGGTGGAGGTCGAGTTATCGTAGTCAATACTCATATTCAAGGTGGAAAAGGTGGCCAAGGTATAACGGATTTACATTTGTTCCAGAAGTTCAAATATTTGCACACAAAAATGTACACATTTTTTTCTATTTTAAAACTTCTATTTAATTTATCCAGGGGGTCACGGAGGTCACGGCGGCTGGGGCGGGTAAAATTGTTGAATTATAGCTATGATTACGATAACATCTTAAAATATTTCATTGTGCTGAATAACCAAATATTTTTTCGTGATTTTTATTTAATGATCCGTTTGGCAAAAGTGCTTATAATGAAAAATGTTTATCTCAATTTCAATCCTAAAAGATATTTGTTAATAATATTTTCAAGCACATTCGTCAAGTATGCTGTTTATTTTATTTTAGTTGGGGCGGCCATGGTGGAGGCGGCGGCTGGGGAGGAGGGGGAGGACATGGAGGCGATGGATGGGGGTAATTGATCATTGAATGTTTCGATTTAAGATTCATATTAGTATTCCAACTGGAAAACGTCCTTAAAGAATTTCATAACTTGCTTACTTTATTTATCTAGTTGGGGATGGGGATGGAAATAAGTCTATTCTGGAATGGTATGCATTTTTATAATGAAATGAAGTCTTCATCCATTGAAAATAAATACTGTATAAGGAATTTTTAAATCCCTTCGGTTAAAGCCCAAAGTATCATGCAAAATGTTGGAGTATATGATTGGAGCTCTCACGGTCATCCATGTGCGTCCAGTGTGTTTGTGATGAGTGCAAATAAGTGTTCAAGTTCCCACTGTTTTACTTCTTTGAAATAATCTTTGAAATGCTTTATTTGTTCATGTCAGGCAAATAAAAGTACGACACAAGTTTTGTATTTTTATATTATGATAATTTTTGTTTTAAAGTGTTTAAATGATTGTTATTTCATAAATCTATATCGTTGCATTGATTGGTCAGGTGTAAAATAGTATACTGCAAAGTGGTACATATGCGTATGTAGGTATGTATATTAGCAAACATCTTATGCAATGAACTCTCAACTCATTTTAAACTGTCGTCAAAGAATATTTCTTGCAAATAACTTTAACTACCGATACAGGAATCGGTAATCAATGTGATGGTATTGCACACACAAGTCATAGTATAGTCATGAATAGGTCATAATTTTGCAATCAAAATGAACAACATTGGTAAATTAGTATTGCCTTAAATTTACAACTAAATACGTACAAGCAAACCCTACTCATTTTATACAAATATCTCTAAAATATTCGGCACATTAACATTGCAACGTTGTTAAAATTCTATGAAAACTTTACAATTATCGGAGGTATGTATATTATCAAAATTACTTATTCATTAATTATTATTACAAATATATTTTATACTAGTGTTTTCCCAACTACAATATATCGAGTCATAAACCTATAATGTATTAAGTATCAATTTACACAATGTATAATTTGCCACTTATTACATTGAAGGTAATGCAGAAATGCTCCCCTGCATGGCCAACATAAAAAGAAAATATATACATTAAATAGTTTCAGGAAGAGGTCTGCATTAAATTGGCATATTACTACATATTTTAGGATAAAATATTGTGAATTGAATATGTGAATATAAACAATGTATAAAATATCATCCCACCCAAATAATGTAACCTTTTCTAATATAAAAGGTCACTTCATAAGTATAAAAAATCGTTTTTAAATAATGATAAACTCCGTGTTTATGGGTTTGTTGATTTTAATTCAGCGAAGTCTACGGAAAGCTTTGGCAAATATCAAATACAAAGTCGTATGCGACTGTCGAAACAAAACATTAGCGAAGAATAACATTAGATTTATAGCCCAAATCTGCTGCTTTCTCTTTAGACTTGGAACGACGGAAAAGTGTTCTAGTAAGCTTTTTCATTGTGCTATCCGACCCTGGCGAGTTAGACGAGCCTGTACTTCTGCTTGTGCTTCTGCCCACACTTCCCCTATTTTAAAGAATGAAAACATTAATTTTACATAAAGCCTCGCCTAGATCAAAGAATATTCTTGACTGAATTTGTAGCATTTTTGTTCAAATTACCCGTATCCAGATGAACTACTACTGGAACTACGTGGCGTAGTACAAGAGACAAGGCTTCCACTGCTACTTGTCGAATGTGGAGAAATCCTTCCTTTGTTATTGAAGTGATTACCCTAAAAATAGCAAGATAAAAGCATAAAATAAAAATAACATTCATTTTGCTGAACCCTACAGTTTTTTAAATTTGCAAATTCCTAAAAAAGGATACCTTTGCATCCATTGGAGTCACCAGGCGAACATGTAAAGCATCTCCTGCAACTTTCACTAGTGCGACAACTTCTTCATGGCTCAACCACCTGGCGTCAGTTCCTCCAATTCCAACAATCACATCTCCTTGTCGAACACCTCCGAGCTACAGAATTAAGTACATACATAACCAATAAATTTCATATATATTAACATACACATAATGCATACTTATTTTCACCTCCACTTAAATAACTAACAACGGGGCTATTAACAAGTAACGTGGTAATTAAAACGTTGTTCTTTGACAGCTATTGTGGACATCGTCACAAAATTCGAAATGTTCTGGGTGTCATCATAATATAAAATAATGTTCTTTGTTGCTGTGCTGCATAGCTTATATGATTACTATGCTTTGTTTAGCATTTCCTTGTGAGAAAGGAGCAGCACAATCTACGGTTTGCGCACAGTTAAGTGACACATTTGCTCATAATGTATTCTCGGTTTTAAAGGGTTCAATGAACACAGAACAATATGAATTTAAAATTAACAACCAGAAACAACTATTTAAATGTCGATCCAACGTCCCCCGAAGCTACATACACACACTCCCTCTTTAAGAATACCGTAGATAAAAATATTCGCAAACTCTAATTGGAATGTAAAAAAGACGAAAGTAATGTGCAAAGTGAGGACGGACATCGCAACTACTTATGATAATTGAATAAAAAACATATTTCATTTCATTGCGCTAGACGACTAAATCCACAGCAAAAAAAGTAAAACTGCTGCACCTACTTCGGTGTCATCATATCAGGGGAAATTTAGCCACAAGGCGATAAAAATTAAAATGAATCAAGTTAATGGATGGATAAAAATACTTGTTAGCTTAAGACATAAAGCTTGAAATCAGTACCTCAGCAGGAGATCCTTCATCAACTGACGCGACAGATACAGGTGCGGTGCCTTTGACACGCAGTCCAAATCCATCTCCTCGCCTGTGCAGTGTTACGTGTCTTGGAGCCGACCAGTGTCTCTTAGCAGAGAAGAGAGCTAGTGGTCCTAGACCCTTGAAGGGATCCTCTGCATTTTGCGTAGCCAGGTCTGGTGGACTCAGTTCCAGTTGGAATTTTGTTGCAGCTACATAGTTGTATGAAAGAAAATTATTATAGTAAATCATTCAAGAAATTGGCATGTGGTATGGTTTGGATTTTGATAATATGTTTATTAAACAAAATTATCATTGTTACAGTAGACAACTACAAACTAAAGTATAATACAAAACCACACAATTTGGATTTGGCATTGACACAAAAATTCAGAATAGTCAAATATTTAGATAAATTACAATGTGAAAGTTTGAGCTTGCTTTCACACCTATGTATGGTGTACGTTTACTGTTGAATATTTGCTTAGGTGAACAAAGTTTTCTGCCAAATGCCAATTCTTTCTTTTATTTCAATATAACTTTCAACACGTGTGAGATTGGGTTGAATTATGAGATACAATGAGTGTGTTTCATAGTAGCATTTGAGATGAATAAGTGCTCTTGTACGACATGTATTGTCTTACCAATTACATCCGGTGGGTCGAGAAAATGTTCAAGTTCCTCCTCACTATGAACCTCTTTCCTTTCAAACGTTGCCAAAATCCGATCCTTCATGGATGTAAGTGCAGACTGAAGTCCCACTTTCCCTCGCAGTTCCCGGTTAAGCCTGGCGTGCCTGTTGGAATCTTCTAAACTAGCTAGAGACAATCTTAAATGGCAAAATCCCAACACTTTCATTTCCTCATCATCATTTGGCATCCTAATTTCAGTCACAGCAGGATTTTCCGTATCGCTATATAAATATCTGAAGGACTCTTGGGACTCCTCGGTGAGTTCACATTCAGTCAGCAGTAATGTAGCAAGGTAGTGATGAGCTACAGATTTGTAAAGGTCTCGTTTTACCTGGAGAATAAAAATGACAATGGTTATTATGGCGTAAAGTGACGCAAGCAGAAGTATATGAAGTTCGTATTACAAACAAAGCTGAAAAGCAAGCAAAGCAGAAAAAAGCAGATCAATGTTTCACAAGGAAAAGCAAGTAAATTAAATTTTGGAGTGTGTTATAATTTTTCAGGTCAAATATCTTGCAGCAGCCACTATTTTACAACAAAGATTGCAAAAGCTGTATCATAATGATGTAGAATGGCTGTAAATTAAAATATCCACAGGGTTCCACCCAAGTTCACCTGAGCTGTTAATAGTTGAACCTTAAAAATCATTGCAACGTAGAGATGAAAATTTGCATGTGGTTTAAAATCGTGAGTTGTAAAGAATACAGCAGTAGTATTTAGTCTGTATTCAGTAAGAGGATAATTTCACAATCATTCATTTGGAGTGAATGTATTAGCCAATATTCACCCAACATTTTTGTCTTGATTTGTTGTGATTAAAACTAAAGCTGCATAATATTATCTATGAATCGATTACTTTGTACTTTGTGAAATATGAATATAAATATGATACCAAATAAGCCATGATAAAGTTTAAAATATTTTGCAAGGAGCTGATGAATTAAATATTGATTTCTCTGATGAAATAACTTCCAAATGTTACCTTCACATTTAACCTAACCCTGCTGAGTTGTTCAGTGTCATATTTGTTGTTTTACGAAATATTTTATGAGGGAACTCTATCACTCGTTCTCTAATTATGTGAAATAAGTAAAAAAAATATGTAAAGATGTATTCAGCATTCGTTATCCGTCAGTAAATCTATCGTCAATATTTTTTTAAATATTGCAGATTGAAATAATTGTGTCAGTATAAATCATACAGATGTCATTAATAAAATTCTAATAAACATTTTAAATTCTTATTCGTTTGAACTACCAGCTTGTTATTGCCATTATATGTTTTGGAATTATTAACGTCGAATAACACGGAAAATATGTTAGGTACATAATATTATTCCCAGTAAATCTACAAGTATTTCTTCACATTCCTTTTTCCACATGCAGAATGCAGACTAAACTAACAATAGAATTATTTTGTTAATTTAAAATTTGTAATTGCGAAAACGACCAAATGCAATAAAAAATTGCAGCTGTGCTGACAAAGAAACGCATATAATTTACACACATTGAAATGCGCACGGTTCATCTGTCAAAACTTGTCATTGTCCTTTCAAAAATTCACTGTTAATGTACATTGAACCAAGGGAATTCATTCATAAGCATTTCATCGTCCGTAAAATTTTATCTGCTTGAAAATATGCTAGAAATATTTATGACTTGCAGGTTGCAGACTTGTATTGTTCAACTCAGAGGAATTATATTGTTGAGTAATCTAATCTATAAAAATACTTTGTATCTTCACCACTCTTGCTTCCTTATTTATTCATTCGGCCTATTCAAACGGACGGATGATTTTGAAAACTTGAGTACAGAAAGGGGCAATAAAATGTAAATAATTTTAACGGTTCCTTCAATATAACAAGTAACATTTTTATCCTCCACGCAAACATATTTATTATACGTATTTTATGAGAAAACTGGTTTATATCAATCTGTTACGATAACTTTTATTCAATACAATACGCTTTAATAGAACTTTTATCACCTTCTTTTCTTCAATAAATAAAATTATACTTATTACTGGTGATAAAGGTTTTCTCAAAGAAATGTCACGTGAAATTTCATAATAACTTCAAGTTGGCAAATTAGTAAGCAAAGAAGTTATAATAAGTGATGCAATTATCTACCTAGCGAACTTTTTTTCTTTGATTGATCCCATGTTCAAATTTTCACCTATAACCACTATAAAATGCAAAATAAAAATGCGTTCATGGGGTATTTTGGTTAGCTTTTGTCTTTCAATGAAAAACCCAAAAAACGAAAGTTGCCATTCTTACGTCATTATACGCGTGGTTATATTGTTCCCACTTTTATAACTTGTTACTGCAACAGCAGTAGTAAGTACCATTATTGTTTACGTGCCGTCATTATTACGGTCGGAATAATTGTAGAGGAAAGGACTAACAATAACTACGCACGTGCTTCTAGTCAAAACTAGAAACTGCTTGCACCAATATTTCGTTGACATAATCCGAGTGAAATCATATCTCTAACAATATGATTACTACTTTAAATTCGACATATGACACCAGCGCAAGTTGTCATATTATCCACATAACAAGCAACGTCATAATTTTTGGCAAGAAATATGATCCTTCCATCCAAAAAGTTAAATGACATAATAATGTCTTAGTTTTTGGATCTGCATATCTGCTTCCGCAATAATAGGACTAATTGTCAATATATAATCACTATTTAAAAATGCAACACGTGCTTATGTTCAGGAAATGCCAGTTTTGTTACATAAAATTCAGTTTACAATTTTTTGATTAGCGGAAAAGGGTACGGAATAAAAGTTGACAAGAGAAAAACAAAAACAGGAATGCAAAGAGCGTAAAGCTCATAATCATAACACGTACATACGTTCAGGATCTCTTGCCAATTTCATCATTCATTTAACAAGGATCATTTCTCTCATTATCGACAAATGGCCCATCTATAGTCAACTAGAAAGAATGACACACGTTTATGTGAAAATCTAATATTTTGTGTTCCGACTTTTTTTAAAAGTAGCAAATAATCTGGTCACAATTAGTGAGATCGTTTACTCACCTATTTTCTCATATGCATATTGCCCAATTGAAAACATTTAAATTGGACCGACAAACAAAATCCTAAATTCCTTATCAGTGAATGTACTTGCATACAATAGGCCATAATAAAATTATAAATCTTCTACAACAGGTAAACGCCTTTGCAGTACGCACAAGTAAAATTTCGGAACGCTAAACTACAAAGGAAAAAAAAATAGACAATGTCTTGTATTAAAGATAACGATGCAAATGTAAACAATCTTGGTAGAACATTTTCAGTTGTTAGCGGCCAAAAACCTTCGCTTTCATTTCTAGTCTTGTATACTTAAGCGAAGTTGTCAGTTTTGAGCAGTGATTACAAAACGGGATCAACGTTTGTTGTTGCAATGATTCATGGCATATATTTATGCGTATCAATTCACGTTCATATACAAATTCTTTACAGAAAAAGAAAGGACTTGGTAATGTCATTGGCCATTGTTGAATTACAAAAATATCAGTAGGATTATATATTATTATTTTCCATTTATTACATTACATGACAATACGCAACATATTCATAAGGCACACGCCTTATCAATTACTGACTTTGTGTGTTGGGTTGGGTGCGACCGTTAATACGCCCGTTTGAACAAAATTTTAAGTGGGATTTTACAAATTACGCTGAAAGGTACAATTACAAAAATGGCAAAATGATTTTGCTCTGATTTGAAAATAGGTAATGTTTTTTGTTAGTTTGGTAGCTGTATATAGGTTTGATTTTCATTGTTGGATCATGCCAACATTTATTTTCATGGACAATTCAAAAATATGCCTGAGTTTAAGTTCAACAAATTACCACTCACTCTACTGTAAGCAACAGGCATATTTTAAGCATGTGGTTATTGTTGAAAGAACATCAGTACATCAATAGCGTAAATCATAACCCTGTTCTGATACAATGTCAAACCAAATCCTTGTGAAAAGGAAGACTATGGTTCTTCCGGTTAATTCTAGTCGGAAATCTTCGTCTATGCACATGTACCCGTATAAACATAACTTAACACTTTATGTGGATACCTCATCCATTCATGGAATGCCTTGCAGAATATTAAAATCGAATAAAATTAAGGAAAATCCTATTATCAAGCCATGGCATGCTTCTCCCCTCTCTTGGCTATTGTTTCGTTCTGCTGGAGGCAAAATATTCGCTAAAAATATTGTAACTTGTTCTCTAAACATGATACAAAGGTCCACAGTAATACACATGGCTATAACCTGTAGTAATTTTTATAATAATTTAAATCTGCAATAGCCTCTATGAAAAATCTGATCTGGGTATTCATCTGTTTTCCTGTAAAACATCATGAAAATATTTCATTGTGTGATTGGCTTTGTTAATAACATTAGATATTCATGTCAAACAGTATGATAGCATCAACCACGCTTTTGTGTGGTGAGATCGGAACCAGTTTTTCATTGTTTTGATATGATTCCGACAATGACAGTCAAAGAGTAAGGATGTAATAGACACACTGTATGTTACTGTACGTACTACAGTAAATATGAGGTTACCAATATTAAAGAGATGTGGTTACAACGCAATTGCCAATAATAGTACGCACATGCACATATCCGGTTAAAATTATGTAAAATATCTTGCATACTTTTCAACTTCCATTTTGAAAAATTCTCTAATGAATGATACGACCGGATAAACCAGATTGTTTTACTTGGGGATCAGGAAGTACCTCCTTGTTGATACATGCCTAGGTACTTTTAATTAATAAACGAATGGAATGTAATAATAATTAAACAGTTGGTCCATGCAAAAATTCAGACCATTTGGTTTGCAACCTAAAATCCTCAAAAATTCTCTGGGTTGCTGAGTGCGTCAATAAACCCCGTATAATAAATATATTACGTGTATGAATGGTGTACAAATAATTCTTGTATGCAGTTCGTTCAAATTTAAAAACAAAACGATGGCTAATTTCTCATTTTCACTACATATATAAATATATAATATTGCATTATAAATAGAGAAAATCATTTCTAGTCCCACCAACAGGTACACAAAGCAAACATGTCATCCTTAAGGTGTAACAAATATCGAATGACTGAAACTTAAAATGAGAATCAATCAATAAATGAAGCGAGGGCTAATTTAATGCCCAATTTTCGAGGATAATTCACACCGTGAGGTAATGAACCAAGAATGTTTATTCAATGTACATACACAATACGTTGCAACGGTTGCAACCATGCTTACAGGGTCGTAAATATAGGCTTCAATTTAAATAAGTAAAAGCTTAGTTCGTTAGGTGTCTAGTGGGACGATGAGTTAGCGCTTTCCTTTCTTCAGAATTTAAATGCAAAGTCCTACCTTTGCAAATGATTCATTATCGAATGCAAGTGTGAGTCGAATGGTTAATCAGGCGGTAAGTCGTTTCTATTAAAGCACAATTATTGAATATCCCAACATGCAAATGATAACACTTTCTCAACAATTTTGCACACAGCTTGATGGCATCATTTAAAAAGAATACTGCAAAATAGCTTATAAAATTTCGAGGCCTCTCTAAGCAAAAGAATATTCTGGGTCCTATGCCAGGGTATGAGTATGCATACTTGTCAATGAGAAAATTAAATTAAATCTCAAAGAACTTTAAAAAATTAAATGTCCATAGGTTTACTACATTACTGACACATTTACATACTCCGTCACAAGGAACCTGAACAGCTTTACGGATTGTCAGTCTTACTTGAGATGTCAAAACATCACTCGCTTGATAGCCTCCTCTCCACATAAATTTTAATTATCTCTGTTTAGTACCAACATCACATACGTTTAACGCGTCAGCTATTTTGATTAATTATTATTAATAAAATTTTATTCACTACGTAACACACAGTCCTTTTCTTTATTTCGGTTTGAAAGAACGGATATGCTCAAATTCCATACACTCTTCTGCTAAAACGGCTTTTAAAAAATAGCGTCCTTGTCTCTAAGATTGTGTCAGTATGCGCAAGAAACGTGTGTCAATTCAATCAACTCTCATTAGTCATTATATATGCAAGGTTCATGTAATCTATATTTTAGCTTCTGCAAAGTGATTCACTTTCATCGTCATTTTTTCATTTTGTTTTAAACCCTTAAATTGTATTCAAGTATCTTGAATTATGCATGCTTAAATTAGCTAACAAATAAATTGTTAGCAATCAAGAAAGAAAAGCTGTTTTTGCATTTAGTACCTGTGTGCAACAATGCAGTAGAAAATGGTAGCTGTGAGCTATCTTAAAACACATTCCTTCCAATCTACATACCTTTGTCTCCGTGCCTGTCATTTCAAATCCATTACTGTCTGTCATCACGAAACTACATCATCATGTGATACGTCGGGCTAAAAAATGATGATGAAAGAGAAGTAAGATGTAGACAACTGAAAATTACAAATTGTGAACGAGTGGCGATATGAATTGCTGCTTAAGTGTGACTACTTTACTACTCGTACATACACTTTGTTTTGTTCTCTGCAAAATTTTCGCATAAACAGGGACAAACATGTAAAAATCTCCCTAGTCCTAATTCACCGCTTCACACGTACACCTTCAACTTTATGCAAAATTCGATTAAGACTTATGCATGAATTATTTTAATCTCTTTATATTTTTGCAGCTAGAAGAATGAAATTTAATTTCCATTTGTTTGTGACTACGTAAAAATGCAAGTGATGGGCTGACGTGACAGCATGATGATGGTAATAATATTCGCGGATGGTGATGACAATGCTATTTTGTTGTTATGATTGAACTTTTTTACGATCTCCCTCGGTGTACTTGATTCTTCATAATATCATAACTTGATCATCCCTTTTCAACGCGATAATAATAAAAACTGCAGGAAACCTTCAAAATCGGTGTTTCTTGCTTGTCCACGATTTGCACCCACGAAAGTTTCTCTACAATTTTTGCTACTTCCTGAACACAATTTTTTATTGTATTCTTTTCAACAAAGCATAAACGCATATAAGCAAGCGTGAATAAGTAAGCACAATCGCAAGACGTTTTTGCCACTTAATGCACAGCATACTGCACAAAAAAGAAAAAGTTAAACACACTTACATGAACAAGCGAAGACCAAGCTGGTGGAATGAATTCCTTAAGTTCTTCATGGGACAACAGATCAGACACTTTAGTGTACTCATCGGACAGTAGTTGAGCTTCTTGAGCAAGCTCAATTAACTTCATCTGCTCCTTTGCGTCACGAACTCCATTCTCGATGATTTTATTACAATCGATTTTCTCCAAAGACTGTTGCTTTTCGAAAAGACACTCACGAGCTTGAACCTAGAAGATAAACGGCCAAGATGCAAACATTGTTAAAAGTAGAATATAAATGTAAATTACTGCTAAAAAGAAACACTTGCTCCTGTCCGTATTTTACATTGATTAAATTTTTAGGAAGAAAAAGCAATAAAAGTGCCAGTCTTGATTATGCATGCATATTATTTCTACAGACGGAAGTACACCGCCAAGATTCATTGTTCGTAATTTTTACTTGCTATCTGTGCGAAGTTGGTAATGCATCACTTTAATGTCATCATAATCAACAGAAGAATAGCTGTCTTTGTTCATGCCTAGTTTCACTTAAGTAACAGCCCTCGATTATTTATGCATACGCGTCAATCTTTTTGTGGTTTTCAGATTTTCGTTGACCCGTCATTAGCACAGTGTTGGAACGCAACACATCACGATGTATTCATCATCATCATTCATTAGCGAAACGTGGCAAAAAGTAAAGACGCTCTAGCTCAAAATAATTTGCGTTTTCAGAAAAAAATGTAATATTTTTCTTTCACTCTCTTTCGTTTATGTAACATGTAACTATTTGACAAAGTGCTTTACTTACAGCAACATTGTACAATGTTTTTTTCTTGTACACAACTCCACAAATTATACATAATACTCTAACCACGCCACGCGATGTTATTATCACTTTCGTTTTTTAAATTGATTAAATAAATAAATATGGCATCCATTCTACTTCATACTGTTTTGGTTTCCATTATTATGCATGCGCTAGAGAATAAATAGTATTCCTTCTTGCAACAAATAATTTTGCTTCACTTAAAAACGAACTGGTAATATTTTTGGAATTGGCACGTGCAATTGCAGTCAAAGTATTTTGCTGTCGATTTGCCGTTGGTTAGGTATATTTAACAATAATAATTGTTATTTTTAATGATTCTGTGGAAAAGACGGGAAACCTAAATGTTATATTACAGAAATCATTTCATGTTAATATTCCTTAAGTACTCTTAATAACAGGGAACGGTTAACAACAATAGAAATAGGCACAGAAGATTCAGACAACTAAATAGGTCTGGTTTGTGGGTATTCCTATAAAGGAAGAAAATATTTAAATTCTCAAATCAGAGATTGTCTCTGAAGGCCCGCCCTACACCCCCGTAGCCTGAACTAACAATACAGGAAATTAAGCATGCCGCAAAATTTCGTACATTTCATTGCATCCTATTTTCATTCTTTGCAGTAATTACTACCTTTTGTTCTGTTATATTAACGGGTGGTTCTCTCTTAACTTCTACGAAATGTTCCTACTGTGTCTTCGATTCATATAACGTCTAAATTGTAAACAACTTTTGAGACTGCATAAAAAACCCTACCCACAAACTTCAACCACGGTCTTCGCTATCATTACAAATTCCTAATTGCAATGACACCGTGTTTTGTTTCACCATTCACGACGATGGCTCATCAAATGGAATTACTATCTTTGGCTGCAAGTCGTAAATAGGTAATAGGTAAGTGCACTACAAACTAATTGCTAGTTGTATCTGTGTAGCTGGATGAATCTATATGCATTTACTGAACGCTTTATTGTCAAATAGTATAAATAAATGTTAACTTTTAACTGTGCTGGTGCAACATCCTATTAGATGACTAAACTAGGCTAAGTTTATGTTGTTACTTATCATGTCTTCCTCAATTACATATGCCTCAATCTCATTGTTACTTTTGCTCATCTCAATTGTCTGTGAAAGAACGAAAGGCACCAGAACTAAGATGTTTCGATTTGTTTTAAAAGTATGCTGCATGTAAAATGTAAAACAAGACAAATTTCCAAGAGGAAAGGTAGTTCATTCGTGGTACACACCTACTTACATAATGACTCGAAACGGGGAGTTTATCTACATTAAAAACAATTTGCGTCGCTTTTTGACCTTCCTCTCTTTAATAAATCACAGGTTTGTAGCATTTACACTCTACAACATGGCATACATTTTACTTCCGTACTAATGAGAAAGGTAGAGGATCCACTGAAAAAATTCTTACCAAAAATAGCGCAGTCAATGCTTCTAAAGTGTGAGGTGCGAGGTCAAATGAGGGCGGATGTGTAAAATGTTCTCCAATGTAGCGAAGTGTTCCTGCTGCTCTTAGGAAGTTGTCTACCGCTGCATCTGCCGTGTCAGAATTCACCGTTCGGTATACTTGGAACCCCGGTTAAAGCGTCGTACCTGCAATAAGACAATGAATTGCAGTTTTTAATTATGACTTGTGCCCTGTTACGGTTTTTTAATTGTCAAATAATATGAACTGTAAGAAGAATACATAATATTAAGCACTTCCTTCCATTCAAAACATTCGGAGATAAATAAATAATGAGTATTATGTTAATTTAATTAGACATGTTGGCATCCTCTTAATAGTTTTTAAATTGGCATATCTTAACTCATCAAGGAAGGACCACACAGTGATGATGCGACATGTGTATTAAATTCCTTTTTAGCAAGACTTTTAAAATCGTGAGGAAAATGAGAAAATTCAAGTTGAAATATTTGTACAAGTTGAGGACAGGTAATTAAGCAAAAAGTAAGTCTGAAGCAACACTTTTGCACGATTTAGTTAACAGGTATATGAGATGAGGAGTAAACGCATTGCAATTTTTCGTATTAATGGCCATAATATATCATGCTCGTGTGGGTGGCTCTCAGGGAGTAGTAATTTATGCAGAGGAACTGATTAAGCAGTAGCGCATGATGATTTTGTGACGAGGGCTTTCCTTTGTTGAAAAGCAAGAAAGTTCCAAACCATAAGGTACACACATGAGATGACAGTTTATACTCATATTATCCTTACAAGGCTATACATTGAAAGATTACAGGTTTGTTTCGAATTATGCCATACATTTTTCTGGCTGATGTTATAAGTTTTTTTGTTAGAATTAAAAAAAATCTGCTGAGGTGAGTAAAATGGTGAAATATTGTAATGTTTGTACGAGATTTGCTTCAAGGATATTTGCATTTTGAGACAAGTTTTATGTGAGTGTGCAGACAAAAAGGGAAAGGGAAAACATAAATACTTGACATGAAAGCTTTGAATTAAGTTTATTTGCGCAAGTGATGTTCTTTTACAACTAATGTTACATAAAACGCATAAAAATGGGAATAGGATGTTTGCAACAAGGACTACCAAAATGACGATAAACTGCGGACATGTTCAAACAAGATAAAGTACATAAAAGGAAGGAAAAAATAATATTTGAAAGCGCATCAACTCCGTCAACGGACAAGACAACCATGAAAATGCGTCACTCAAAATCAATTAAAAAGTTTTGTCCATAAAACTGCTAAATACATGGTCAATGTATTTGTGAACAAACTTTGAAAGTATCATTTTACTGAACATTAGAAAGCTCAGAAAATTTGAGTTGTAGTACAAAATGCCGATTTCATGCTTTACAACAACATCCAAAAAATATAAGTAAATATTTGCCAGGTGAAATGCATGTCACGCTTGACCGCGTGACCATTAGACAGTTAATTTAGGTATAAACATAAGTGCTTGAAAATTTTTCATAGTAATTATTTTTTTATCCCTTCATCTTCACAATAATATTTTGAGCTTACCATTCGAAAAACACGCCTATATTCCTATCTGCCGGGAAGAAGCGGCGTTCGACAAAGTACAGGACTCCGAGGTATCTTAAAAGCAATTGTACCCCGCTTTTTGTTCTGGATGGTCTTCGCATTGCCTATGTAGAAAATACAAGAGAGAGTGGATTAATATTAAAAACTACAACACTATGAAAATTATAGAGTAAAAGCTCATTAAATAAACATGTTCAATCAATATCGTGATGCAATCTATATTGATTGCGTAAATTACCTGGCGAAGTTCCATAAACGATAGTATGGCATCATCGAAGTTATTTCCGTCCTCGCTGTAATGCTCCAGAATAAAATCCTAAAGTAAACATAAGTAAAATTAATAAAAGGCTAAAATATTTTCTTAATAATATGTTTCTACTCAATAATGTTTACACTTTCGAATATTACAATCGCATTCATGATTTATCCACAGACCCTCTGTATTTTATAATAATGCAATTTTTCGTCTGGTTTTACAACAAGGATCTTCGTGAGCATCAGCAATTACGGATTTTGCGTGCATCTGAAGATGAGTGAAAACCTTATACACTGCACGCAATTCTTATAGTTTAACGGTATTTTAACTTTCCCGTTGTGCTTCCTTTCCCGTTTTTGCTTCTTATGAGCAGGTATTGTGCAAGTGCAAGTTACCTTTTGATAGCAGAGTAAGTTATCAATAAATTGAAATGCTGTTGTATGTAGCTATTGAATTGCATTATTATCTCTCAAGGGTAGTGTTTATAAGTAATTCTCGTTAAATATGAATTGTTGTGTATGTTACAGTAAGGGCTCAATGATAATTAATTTTGGTAAAAATAGAACTCCCCTTTCTAGCCGCTGGCAATGGCAATGCTAATTATTTTTGTCTGATTATCTACACAGGTATTATTTTTAGCATTAGTTAACAGTACAAATTTGCAGGGAATATTTTACTGACAAATCATTAAGAGGGTCACCCTTCCAATTAACAGTGCCATGATGACCAAGTCAAGTCAAGTTGATCATAAAACGGAGTCAAAGCTGCAAGTCGAAGTAATTTGAAATGGTCTGTCCTGATTTCTTTTTTGCCTTGTGGTACGTTGAAGCTTTGGTATGAAAGTTTTCTACCGGCCGCAATTTATATATTATGCGGTATACAAAAAGCAACACAGGTTTTAACTATCATGGTTAAAAGTTTTTTTCTTGTGCGAAAATAGAATAGACCAACACTTGAAGTGAGATAGGAACATTTGCACTACAGATAGAATGACATTTAAAAAATAATTTTTCAGAAGCAAATTTACTTTCAATCAACGAAACAGCTATTTTAATGAGTTAAGTTCAATTTTAACTTTGGTGCATCTTTTCTTTCGCCATGCAGAAATGTGCAAATAATAATTGGTACATCGCTGATCGCCGATGCAAGATAATGAACTGATGACTAAAGTATTTTTCCAAATAACCAATTTCTTCAGATGACAACAAGATTTCAACAGAAGACACTTTTCAATAATAGCTAAAGTGAATGTGAGAATTTACGCTGCTTCTACAATTTAAGAATCTTCCGTTGAACTTACGTTGCTTGTCCTTAAATCGAGATAATGACATAAAAGAACCATCAATCAACGTAAGCATATGTAGGTAATTCTCTATTATGAGCTTCGTTCTCATTTCATAGCTCATCTTACATTGACAGGTAATATTTTTCTTGGGTTGGTTTCAAAGGAGAAGCTAATTTGGTACAGTGACATATTTCAAAGGAAACAGAGTGTAATGATCAAATCGTTTAAAATTATGCGTAAACTATAAAATTTTCAAAGTATTTTTACCTATTCATTTTTGTGAATTTTGCATTCTCCATTGTACGAAGCTGAGCGTAACCAATTCCCCATTGAATAAATGAAATAGCATGACATAGCTATTACACTAGATTATTTACTAATAACCTGTATTACCGCTCCGTAAAAATGTGTAGCTGAACTGACCAACACAGTTGGAATTTTTAAAATTTTGGCATATTAAATTGTGGTGTGATGCTTTTGTTGAAAACATTTTTCTATTTATATAATTTTTTTAAACTCCACATGACCATGCTCTGCAAAATATCTCAACGCTCTTAATTTTAAGCCCGTTTTTAATAAAACCGCTAACCGCTACCTTGCTTGCGAAACAGGTAACATTTTGGTCGAATTTGTCCCATGCGTAAAAAATAATACTTTTTATAAATTGTCGGTAGGCTTGCAAAAAATTCGGGATTCCTTTTCCCACTATTATGTAGCGCGATACAGCAAACAAACGGTGCCAGTTGCCGAAATAACTAATCTAATTATTGTGTAAAACGGGTGAGCAGTGTATACTACACAATTACAATTTTTTGCCTATTGTATTCATCCATTGTAAAGTTTAATATCTGTGTTCACCGTGTCGTCGGCACTCTTTTTAAAAGAAAGATGTCACGTAGGTAAGTAATCATACGTGAACTATTCACGTTTACAGTATAAAAACGTTTTCCTTCGTTAAAAAGTCAGCTATGTGGTAACAACAGGGAAGTAGTTTAAGGAGCCAACTTAACGCTCAAGCAATCTTCATGTTGTTTAAACAACTAATAGCTTTTGTTGACTAGCTGTACTGTTTCTATTACAGTAAATACTACACAACAAGAAACATATCATATTTCCCTTTAACATGTTACACTAAAAATTCCATTATTTGCCGCGATTACAAACATTCTTGAAGAATGCAAGACACTGCTCGTTTGTTTGTGGCATACAAAAAAGTATAACATGCGTAATTCTTCTCTCTAAAACATTGCCAATTGGGAGAATCTTTAGGCGTTTTGTGTGACTACACTACAAAAATAGCTACGTAAAACCCTGTGGTGAGTTTTAAGAAGACACTACATTGTGCAAAACTAATCACACTATCATATAACATCTTATACATTAGTATAATATGTTTATTACAAGTGCATCACATGCGTAGTAGATAAAAAAGAACGTCTTGCAATTTCAAAACTTTGCTATGCATACGTCTTTACTATGATGAACAGTTAGTCTACACACAAGCTATTTACTCTAACGTAAACAGTTTATTCACACCCATAGTACATCATACAAACAAAAAGCCATCAACTCGATTTCATTCAAGTAGACTATTGCATAATATATAATGGATGTATGCATCTGTAATTTTGATTTTTACCAAAAGGCTTAACACAAAATTAAGACTATATTCGCATCGTGCAGCGTCTATAAAGTTGTGTAATCATTTTTAGAACATAAAAAATACCGCTGCCAGAAGTGTCAGAATAAATAATAATAACAAACTTTTTATGTTGATTCACAATTTAACAAATACATACATTTTTTGAAAAAAAAATAACTTTTAAACTGCCACGATTACCAAAAATACGCAAAATGTATCAATATGTAAAAAAGAAAAAAATTATTTCTTACAAATGTGCAAACGTTAGCGTCTTCTTATAGTGTTCAGTATATTGACCGTTTATCATACACAATCCATAATTTAATTTTTTGCTAAAGGAATTCTGTTTTATTTATTTTTTATTTAAAAGTTATCTTTCTATCTTGCATTCATTCTTGATGACTATGAAAAGCGTGTCTCAGCTCTCAGCACATAAGGCTGCTGCCCAATAATAGCAGTTACTTCACAATATTACAAGAATGAAGGTGCTCATTACTTTTTCTTGCGGAAGTTTTCCCCTGTATTTTGATATGGTTTTGGTCACTGCACTGCCGCTGCGCATTGCTGTTATAAGTATGCAGGGATATACACTTTGCCAATTGCAATTTGCAGTCATCAACAAAAAAAGAAGATAGTTGAATATAACAGGCTAATAATGATGGTTACCAGCATTTTTTTCAAACTGTTTTCTTGAACATGTTGCCTCATCCGCCTGTCTGCATCAATTTGTAAACAAGATGCACTATGCAGGTAATTGTATATTTCATTGGGTGTTGTTGATAATTTTGCTTCTATTTACCCGACGTGCCATGTTATTATCATGTCATTTTTTATTCTATATCATCAATAAATGAGTAGTAGGTTGTTAGTGTAAAATGTACAGGGACATCGTCCACAGTACAGCTCCTTTCAAAATTTATAATTCAGCTTCAGCTTCTGTAAATGATTGAAGCAAAGATGGTATACTTGAATAATAGCAGGAGTACATAATATATAGGAAGTGAAAAAGTAGCGAGTTGAAACGGTAACGCTGTGATCTAATCATTCAATATTCGTTAAGACTGGAAGGGTTATGTAATACCAATACCATGCATGACTATTTGAAATTTTAACGTCAGTAAAGATGGACGTTTGTATAGGCAAAAATGATTTTACATACAAACATTTTGCATGTCTTTCATTGACTTAAGCAACGACTTGTCTACGAGTTAGTTATACTGTTGACGAACTTATGTAGTCGTTATTGGTGTTCATCAGTCATCAAAAATATGGAGGATAATTTGGCACACTAACTAATACTAACTAGATGGTAGCATGTATGTACCGTTGTTAAAGTGCCATCATCATCTGAAAATCACTATAATCAGCAACGACGGGATGGTCTGTTTTGATGCCCGCACATTACATACAGAATTGAATTAAGGAGGTGAAGGAGTTTGAAAATGCTGATTGCGAGGAAACATGAAAATAGTGATGAATGGGTCATGTAATAATAACAGGCGTACAAAGTATAGCGTAACGTTTTCTGATTAATCACCTTGAATCGCACTACGCACTACACATATGAATAGTGAATCAGCGCGAACAAAAACAATGCACTTTTTAATGAGGGTAATTTTGCACTGTCACACGAGTTTTGATATGATCAAGGATGTACCTAATACAATTTTTTGTTTATGTCACTGGCTGGGCGCACGGATTCCTAATAAATTGTCTGTGGCATATTGATAAAACTCCAAACTTTGAGGACGCGGTTCCTCTGCCCACAATATATTAAAGACTTAAAGGTTATTTGTGCAAATCATAATTGCTATTTGAATGCGATGTGGCAATATTGTCAGTAAATTTTTTATGACAGTTGTAAGAAACAATAATTGTTCACGGGAATAATTTGACTCGCTTAAGATCTGTCGGACAGATAATGCGAATGACAAACTAGGCATAATTAAATAAGGAGTTGTAGAAACGAATTCTAAGTAAATGAATTACGTAGACGTGCACGTGGGTGAAATACAATATCTGTAATTAGTGTGTGCCTATATTTTTCTTATTTTTTGTGTGCCTTTTTGAATACGGTTATATACTGATATATGTATGCAAAGGATTCATTTATGACTCACCTTAAACGGCTCCCGGAAGTCGATATCCCTTGTCTCCTTAAGTCCTAACGGGATCATGGGAAGACTCGTGTCATGTCTGCAAAAAATATAAAATTGGTCATGATTAGTAATGGTTTATTACCTGGGAAAACCTGGGGGCAAACAATTAAGTTTGCAGCTCAAGTGTGTACAAAAAGATATTACTTTCTTCCAGATTTTGAACTGGGTTGCCAATTCCCTGAATATAAGGGATTTTTCCAAACACATGAAATTTCCCATTTCAGGATTTCAGGATTAGCTCGTTTGTGTTTATTATGTAAACTTATGAGTTTCAGCACATCTAAATTTAACATTATGCTACCGACACGTTCACTACTCTTACATCAGCACTTGTCCAGAACCAATGTACAAATGTGAACATTTTATGGGCCAAATACCCAATTCATTAATAGGTAGACATAATTGCTTAAGTAAATCTTTACAGAATTTATTTCCTTGATTCTACCAAATTGAAAAAAAATGCTCATTAATAATATAAAATCATAAGTTTATTCATGAAAGGAAGTTCTAAAGTTTCATTTTTAATTCACTTAAAAGGGAAGAGGATGGCAATGTTCATTAATAATGAAGTTCAATGCTAAAATCTCAGATGAAGATGATCTGCGCGTTGCAATACAAACAAACAAATTACTCTTCGTTTGAAAGAACATTTTGCTCATTGTTACTGAATGTGATATATCTTCATTGTTACGCTTTGAGTGAATCTTCTCATCATCAAATCTATAAGACTTTATATGGAAGTGCGATTGGGCGCTCCGCTCCTTGCACATTGATCTTCCGTATGTTCCAATAATCAGTGTAATTGTTATGTATTGTAATTGTATTTTGTACCCTCTCCACATGTGTCTTCGCGTCTTACGGGAAAAAGAATATCTGATAATGTTTTTTATTTCCATTTTTGTCCGTTATAGTCTATGTTATAACATTAGAACAAACGAGGCGCCTACAGACGCCATTTATATATTTGATCTCAAATGCAAAGGTACGTTATGTCTCTGTAATTAGGTGCGTATTATGCTGAGAACAACTAAAACTTAACTGATTATGAGTCACACCATCGCCCAACTGTAAACAGGGAACACCTCCCTGGCGTCGACCAACAATGGATGACGTGACGAAAACGATAGCATAGTGAACTGGAGATGAGGAGGCATTTACCTATAACCACTTGCTACTTGCTGAAAGTATTCTTGCATACTTAAAGTGAACGCTACCTCGCTCGCGAAACAATTCAAGATCAGCATAATACCATTGTGATGTACATCCTTTCATCATAAGAGATTAAGATAAGTCACGACGTGACCTTTGAATAGGTATGTAAAAGCTTGTTATTATTACATATTAAACAAGCATAATCTGCTGAATATGTTTAAAGGTATATTATTTTCCATAACAAGGCATACTCTTGGTCCCTATAATCAATCAATCAATATAATATTCTTATACACGTATTTTTTGTATTACATAATGTCTACATGCTTTTGCATACATTTCCACTACCTTTCAGCGCAACAAACAAGCAGTTGTTTTGTACCAATTTCGACCAAAATACACAGCTTTTAGTTCATTTCTAAACTGATTCTGGTAGATGATGACACAATGAAGGTTCAAGTGCATTTTTTATTGTTCAAATCGGTGCCTATCATATTTTAAAAAATGTTTAAAAATACCAATTTTTTCTTCTTGGATTACGGTGTATAGAGAGTCATGTCGCCCCAGACATTAGTACCGCGTTGTTTAAAAGTAGTCAAAAGTAGTCAATAGTCAGTCAGTTGTTTTGTTACAATTAAAAAGAAACTATCCCACTTTTAATTAATTTTAAAACTGATTCTGATAGCCAGAGATCATATGAAGGTTCAAACACATTTTTCACGATTGGAAACTTTACCTAACATATTTTTAAAAAGATCTAAAAACATGCCAACTTTTACCATCTGGACAATACATATTTCAGTGCTCAGTAAGCAGTCAGTGGATACTA